>JAMKCH010080515.1:0-15666 GCA_023653785.1 Ophioderma brevispina | reverse complement strand
TTCACCAAAACCCTAACTGTCAGTTAGAACCTTGGTATTCTCAGCTCACGAGTTACGAATCGATCACATTTAATCTTTACCGCTAACTGACGGAATTGGATTATGAAAAGCACTAAGTTGGTTCTCGTCTTACCTAGATGGCCGACCATCTATATCAGTCAGAGTGGCTTCTCAGATCCTGTGCGGTAGATTGTGGAGTCCCACAGGGCTCGGTTACTGACCGATTGACTTCATCTTGTTAAGTGCCCCACTACAGGATTTCATCACTGCCCCCGGTATTCAATTTGTTGTTTACGCTGATGAAACACCCAGCTCTACCTGACTTTCCACCCTCGGAGTCGTGAAGCAGCCATAAAAAAGATTGAAACATGCATTCGACATCAGATCCGGTGTAAATCCAACAGCTGATATTAATGACAGAAGACGGTGATGTTGTACTTTCGCTCTCATTTAGTAGATCGCTATCAACTCTCAGCCAACATTATCATTGGCAATTCTGTTATATATCCGTCATCTGAAGCACGAACCTTGGTGTCATCTTAGACCATCATTAAAGATGATCAATCATGTTAGCAGCTTATGCAAAGCTGCTTGCTCTCATAAAGAAAAAAAAATTGGTCGCTTCGACAGTACCTTTGATGAAAATCTACCATCAGATTGGTCCACGCCTGTGTTACATCTAGGCTGGATTCCTGCAATTCCGTGCTTTATGGCCTTCCAAAAATAAGTGAACAAGGTTCGCGAGTTCCAAATGCAGCTGCCCGTCTTGTCCTTAAATCCGTCGACGAGACCAGATCACACCAGCTCTCTACAGCTGTCATGTGGCTTCCAATTAAACAAGAGAATTTTTTAGATGCTCTTCTCACTTATAAGGCCATCCCACATGTCACCTGCCTATATCTCCTGAGCTCATCCACTGTCAGTCACCACCGAGAACTTGAGATCATCTTCTTCTCCCATCTGAGTAAATCATCCAACTCATCACAAGTTCTATGGTGGTAGATCTTTTGCTTACGCACAGCACATTTGTGGAATAAACTCCCTACAGTATCCGCTTAGCTCAGTCAGGCACGATGTTCAAGTCCGTCTGAAACATTCCTTTACACACATTTTGGCTCCTGATATGTTCCTGTTTCGGATGCAGTCCATCACCATCTGAATTTTTTGTTTTCCTTCTTGTTTATTCTCTAACCTTCATCCAATCCGGTTTCCTAGATAGTTTTGTTTTCAATCAGTGGTAGGTTATAGGCATCTTATCCGAAAGCAAGACTTAACGATTTCTCTTTGGACATACACACAGATCCTCAAAGCTGACGAATGCAGGTGTATCCCTATTATGTTCTTAATATGGGAGGCAACTGGTTTTCTTGCTCTTCTATCTGGTGTCACATATATATTTTCGAATTTCTACTTAAATTTAAAGTTATTTTGAAATTATTTTGAATGTGTATAATTGAATGTATTTATTGTTGTTTTAACACATTAGAATTTTATCTATTTTTGTATTTGTCGTATTAAAGTTTTTTTATATTGCTTCCATTCTATGTAAAGCGCCTAGAGACCGTCTGCATTATGCGCTATATCAGACTGTTCTTATTATTATTTATTAGTTATTATTTAGTCACACCTAACTCGAGCTGAATTCAAGAATCATATTCGAATTGATAACCATACATTTTCTATATAAAGTAAGCGATAATCAACTAAATAAAGAGCCTAACAAAATAACGACAAACCAGTTGCATTAAAATGCTGAAATGATTTGAAAATCGAAATGATAACAAGATGTTGTATTTTGCAAGATTTAATCTTTAGATTAGACTAAGAAGAAGATAATTTCATGAGCTAAAACATCCCTTGAAGTTGTAGTGTTTTATTGAATATATTGACAGTGAAAACTATCGCCAATTATTGTTTGGTCTATAAATTGTCCACACACCAAATATATATTATTTTTAATTTAAGAGGCACCAAATTTTGTTTTTAAAAAACCAAATTAAAGAAGCCTTTTGTGCAATATTTTATCACGTCGATTGAAAGTTGAAGCTAAAACAGTTTTCTTATTTAATACTCATTTATTTTTTTTCTATAGTCCTTATTTTAAAACCCGACTCAGCTTTTTAACTCAATTTATAAATTGACCCATTTACAAGTGTTGTTCACTAGAAGTTTGTCAATAATCCAAGAGCGTTTCTCTCAATAAGACACACGGCAAAATAACTATCATTAATCATAAAGCATTGTTTCTTCTCTTCCATTTTAAGGTGGTGGTTTTTTTTGGTGAAATTAAATTGAAACACAAGATTCTGTTAAATATACTATATATTTTTCTTGCTTAGGTGATTGCTCTTCTTATCAAAACCAATACTTAAATGATTTTCGTGGCTACCAAAACCTCTTTTTTGACAAATTGTTTTACTTTAAAAGCCGCTTTAGGTTAGTCAATGCGTGGTGATATTAATATGATTATTGTGTACATAAACATGTTGTAATATTAACCTATAAAGGTTAGTTTCGATAGACGGTTTATGAAATAAAGAACCTAAGTGCATCTTCTTATAATTATCATTTCAGCTTAGCCAATTATTGTTGTCTGCTATGGTACATTTTTGTTTTCAAGAAAATAACAGTTGATTTCAATGAAAGACCTAGCTTGTATTAACACATACGACAGCTAGGATAAGAGACTCCACATTCTTCTCCATTCCAAAGAGGGCTAAAGTGCCGGCATCATATTTGACACCACAAGAATAATTATTATTACGTTCTTGGGTTCCTTCACATTACACCCGTCAAGAGTGTACCGACTAATCCTCAATCACGCAACATTGTATTATCAATCTCAATTAAAACTCACTCGAATAAAGACTTACAATAAGAACTTTACCTAAAATAAAGGATATTTCCACTTTCTGTAATTTTTGATTATCTGTTGATTTTATTTATCATAAGAATGGGTACTAGAGCATCCTACCTGATTTTTTGTTCTTTATGGAGTGGTTCTCGGATATGTTCCACTGAACCATAAGTCAGCAAACAGACTTGTCCACGGAGTATCAATTTCTTACGGCCATGGGTTGAGACACAATTGCCAAGATCAACCTATTTAACTTAATGGTCTTACCGTTAGTTTCTATCTCACATGTCCCCCTGTTTGCGATTACACTGGTAGCCCCTTGAGTGCATGTGTTGAACACCCGGGTTGAACAGCTCTTGATGTTACGCGCGGTAAGTGCATCGTTTATCCGTCGTAGTTCTGGTAAAAGGGAGCTTTCGATTTTCATCACGACGATCGTCTTCGCCACGACGGTTGTATGGCTATTCCTAGAGAAGGTGCCACGTGGATATGATAAGTTGCCCCAGCAATCGGTCCAACAAATCACTGGGCCAGCAGGACCAAGGCGCATATACAAGAACGAATTGAAATTTGCCCCGCGTTATACCCCAGTGATTGTTCTGACCGATTGCCGGACAAGAATCCTATTTAGTACGTGGCACTTCTTGTTCTTCTTCGGGCGAATTTGCGTGTTGTAGAATTTGGAGGAGCGACGTATCGCAAAGTTGGGGCATGCGCACATGTTCGAGGAACTGTCCTAGAACTATCCGTCATGGTTTTCGAAAGCTCCCTATTGTGTTTGGAGGACCCTATTGTAACTTCTAACTCTAGCTTTTACATCACCCCATAGGCCCCCGATATATCGGAGTTAGACCCCGTTTACCAGGGGCCCTTCCACCGCATGCCCTAATCCAATGATCCGATTTGGAAATAGTTCCTGAAGGCGTTTCCTTATCATTACCATTATATCAGACCTGTGTGCTTGCGCCGTCTTGAAGAAACCAGGCACGACGAATTACTCAATTTCTTTGTGCTGAAAATGCGCCGCAACTCAGTTTCCAAATTTTGATTACAGATATTGATATAAAACCGGCACCATTAATATTCCCATAATAAAAATGGGCCCAATTATGTTATTGTTAACTGTAACAGCTGATTAAACTGCAACTTTCCTGTCGATCAGTAAGGTTGTCGGAGACAAAGTTATTGGAGGTCCTTTGGCGCATACTCTCTCACATGTTGAGTGTTTCACTGAGGCCAGTCATTGGAAATTGGCCTCATCAACAACAACAACACGTTTCTCTAAGAGCGCCTGTCTGTTGATTAGCCAATTGCAAAACGCCAGCATACGTTGAGGATCGCCTGTATCCAAATTATGGCGTCCCACAATTTTTGTGTGGATGCGATTGATGTCATCACTACGACTCCTGTCTACAGCTTTGATTTCAGCAGTTGGGGGGTTTTCTGACGCTTCCTATGAGTGCCTCCGCTTCGGCCTTTGTTGACATTTCCAAAGTTCCCTCTGTTCAAACAGTTTCCAGTTACAGATAGCAGCGTGGTTGGTACTCTCATTTCCTAGGAAACCCTGTTTTGGCCATTGCCGTTGCAAAGCTACAAATAGCTTTTTGGTTTGTTACAGTTTTGGTAGTAATCTTACCGCGAAGGCTCGTTGTTGTGGTGTAAATTGAGGTGCCATTACTATGAGAATATATAACGTTCTCGTTCAAGAAAGATATATGGCTTTAAGCACAGCTGCACTCTACGTATGAAATTTTAGATTTTAGATTTGAAAAAGCCCACCCTTTCACAAGGCAGAATACTGGTATTTAGCACAAACTGTATGCCTATGATTTCATGTTTGAAAACCCTCTTTAGCCAAACAAGTGATATATTTTGGGATCACACGAATTACTGCACCAAATAGCTCACATTTTTGTGTTGCAATTCAAGTCTGGTCTATCAAGTCGTGGTATGTATCTCTGTGGCTGAAAACCCTTCCACCTCCTTGGATTTTCCTTCTTTCTTATGACTTGATAATGGCTCGGAAAGATGTTCAATGACTGTAACTCTCCGTTAAGCCATGATTCCATCCCAGTCCCAGCGTGACGTCTGGGCTTTCTTTCGCATCAAAATTTCTAAGTCATCAGTTTTATTCTTAATACTCTGAAAGTTTGCATTAAACTTTTCAAGTACATTTCCTTTCTTCTGTAAGTGTCTACGAGGAGTCTGATTTTTATCAGACTGGTTTGATGTTCCTAGCATATCCTGGTTCTTCTCAGGTAGTTTATCTCTCGTCTTGTTATCCTTGATTTCATAATCTTTTTGTCTACACGTCTTCCTGGTTTTTGGGTGGGCTCGGATTTGAATCTGGTCATCCCAAAAGTTAATTTGGTATCAGACTCGGACTTCGTTGAGTTTCCCTCCTTTACCGTAAAGTGTTGTCGTTGTCGCTTTCGATAAGTGATCGTCTAGCAACCAACATTGGCAAATTGCATGAAGGGCAACACCACGAATGCCTCGCAATTATTTTTATGATACTCATACAGTTCCATCATCACACCTGGACAGTTTTTATCAAAGACCATTTTACCACATGGCCACATAACTTCCCTTATCTGTATTTTTAACAGCATAATCACACATGGTGCATGTATTGGTTGTCTTCCTCTTTCGCCGGACTGGTTCAGCTCCGTGTTTTGCAGTAAGTGGGTCTATCCTGGGTCTTGTTGTCCACCTTGTTTCGAGGTCCTTCGTGTCTACTAATTTCTTCTAGTTTTGGGACTACAGTACAAACTGGATCCTTCCCCAAAAGTTATTTGATAGCAACTCGATGCGCTCCTTTAGTCCTTGGTACCTGAAAAGGGTTTATCACTCACTTCACTTCAGTGATGACACGTCGGTCATGGATATTTGCTAAATGCACATGAAGGACAAAACCATATTGCCTCAGTATTAGCATATACATTCATCAATTCATCATTCACCCTGTACATTTTATTATGAGACATTGTTACAATGGCACATTAACATTCCCTTGTCCTGATTTTTTAACATCATAATCACACAGTACAAGGTAATTTGTCGCATCGTCCTTTTTTCGTGCGCCGGGGGTCCTGGGTTCAACTCAATGTCTCCAGCTAAGACATTAACAGCAAAATAGTTGCAGACAATCCCCTAGAGCACTTTGCAAATGGTTTTTAGTTTCAATGCCCTGAACCGAATCTCTGATCTATTGCACACAAAGTGAAGTATACTATTGCACTGGGTAGTTTCATCCTATGCCTGGTTCCCTGGTTGGATAACGTAGGGCTGACATCATTATCGATATCAAATGGAAAGTTCCTACCGTAAAAGTGTGTGGCCTCTTCATTTCCTGTTGGCAAGCTGGTGACGAACATAAAATCCAATAGCTACATAAAAGCCCATGATAAAAACAACATGGCTCCGGTAACCCCGAAAATCCAAAATGAGTTTTCCCGAATTTATGTCAAAAACATCCAAATGTTGCACCATAATTATCACTAAAACTTATCAACACATATTATAAAAGTCACTTACGAGTGCCATAAAATACGGATAAATTCTCTTCGGAAGCGCTCCTCAATCATGTCCGCGTCTCATCATCGCACCCTCACTATTGTATTGTTATTTTAGTATTATTGTTATTGGCCATATAGAAACAAAAATATCTTTACATCTCTCGTAAAAACACCAATCAAACGGCGGAATGCATTAAGATTTAAAATAAAAATAACGTAATAAACATATTAATAATACATTAACAAAATAGGTCGATCATAGGTCGTGTGAAACTCGCCATGTGCGTTTGTTTTTCAATAATCACATGGTATTTTACAAAAACAGTTCGAAAAAAATGGGTCGCGTTCTTTCTGTAATGTACTCTTGTTTCTTTACTAATAAGGTAAGAATTCTTGACCTTGTCTTGTCCAGAGCGGGTACGCATAATATAATACTTCCATTCATAAGTCCTTTGAAGTTATGTTTGAGTAAAAGAAATCCAAACTAACATAAGTTTAACTTTTTAAAGAAAATCTAAAATTTGGGAGGGGTTCTGAGGCAATGATTTTTTCTTATATCTGATCATAATCCGAATTTCTAAGAAAATTCAAAATGTTGCAATCGATTTTTTTTACGACTGTGCGAAATATTTTCTCTGAATTTTTATACAATACAGCAAACAAACACCAATTTGCTGTAGGGGTTTCTCATGATTTCGAAAAAAGGATACAGTACATGCGGGAAATGAGTCATTTGATGCCTCTGATTGTAGTTTGGATTATCCTGATCCTTCACAAGCATAACAAAGCTGGCATTGCATGTTCTTGGCACTATACCAGGAACTCATGCAGTCTGTGTGGGATATGCTACACTTGAATGAAAAGGGGAGGTATTTTTCTAATGTGTGTACGACTAGCTCAACTTACCTTACCTCTTGTAATCGTTAGCACATGTTTTGTTAATGCTAAACCAAATTGATTTGTGGAACCCTCCTGCATGAGATGCGCTCTTTGGGATGAAATTAGTTTGAACTTGTTATTTTTAATTATATTTTTGTGAGTTGCGGTGGCTCGGGATGATTTACTTATGTTTTATACAACCGCATGAAATGAAACGTAGTGATTTTACCTCGGCAAACATTGGGATCATTTGATCTTCTTGATAGAGTATAACCTAGGTTTATGTGAATAAATAATTACATAAATAATAATTATATCACGGTGATACAGACAATATCAGTATTTTTCCATGATTTTAAGAAGATTCTCTTTGAAACTACAGATTGCGCGCGTACCATGTGTAGGTCCCCCAATCCAGACTCTTATTGGTTACAACATGCACCGGCTTTGATTTATTTTCCATACAGTCCTACTTAATGAAACGTCCAAACGTGACCGCACAAAATATATATCATGTTTGGTGTTAACATAAGGTCATAACAACATTGTGTGTTTGGCGTAACCCGACTACCGACCCGAAAAAAACACAGCGGCTAGGGGCCTACCAGGTAACCCTATACTACCGTGTAAATCGCTATTCAGCCAACTTTGAAGTTTTCATGCAATTCTAAGTCCAAATAATAGATTAACATTTTGCGTCAGAAGGGGAATTGAAAAAGCCAGACCTTTGATCCAAGACAGCGCCAACCTGCACCCACTAAACGCAAGATGCTGGCAGAAGAATCGTTTTTGGAATACTTAAATAAACACATTACGGAATAAATCGCACACATACCAGAATCTCTTGATTGCCGAGTTAACTGGTCGGAGGCCCCTAGCTAGCCGCTTCTAAAAAAACCTGCCGAGCTCAAAGTTTTTTATGCAATTAGCACAAAATCAAAAAAAATTCTCTGCCGACTGACCCATTTTTTTCATCACATTAAAAAAATATTTTGAACGCAACACAAGAGACGACAAAAAAAAAAACAACAAGTCACTACAACAAGTAAAATAAAGATCTTTGCTAAGTCATTGAAAAAGTTTTAAATAGTAGCATCTTTATTCATTTTAGAGGCATTTTAAAACAAATTGAGAAGATCGTAAAAAAAAAAAAAAGAAATACTAACTGACTCGACCCAGCCTGATTTTTTTTTCTCTGTTACGGTCCCAACAACAATTTGGGTTATGGCCTAATCAACAGGGTAGATATAACGTTTATTGTCTACCTAATGGACACCCATTATATGCCCCTTATTAATATTTAAATTTGATAAGTTCATACTATTGAATAATGGATATTTTGAAGAAGAGTTTCTCGAGTAGTGTCCCCTAAATGTTTCTTGGTATTTTCAAAACTGAAACAAACGATATACCAGTAAATATGGAACCGGGGTTCTTTTTGTGGTTGTAGCAGTCGATCTCGTTCCTCTTCTTCAATGCTGCAGTTTCACGTATATAGAGATTTCGAATTACGTGAGACTCCATACAAATCCATAGGGGTGATGGTTCATATCCTTGACCAATGTGGAACTAGGCTTTATTGCCCTTCACAAACATCTTGTGTCCATGGTACAAGTTCTTTGATAGAGAGAAATCAGCTTAAATGAAATCGTGCATTCAGTTTCACATGGTCTGTTAATGATATGACTGGCAAAACCCTTTATGCTAATCTCTTATCTCTTATTACAAGTTTGGGTCCACTTTTCTCTTTCTAATTGGCAAAATAAAAACTTAGTTTTGTGTTTAGGTGTGCATTGATAAACGAATGCATTATTTCCTCCAGTACTGTGGACAAGAATTATATTTTGTAAGTGTCAAAGTCTTATGTTCAAATACAGCATTTAACACTTACCTGCACAAGGGGTTTGCCCGCCGTTAGTGCATAACGGGGGGACCCCCCTAATAAAACCTCTTTCCTAAAGGATTGTTTTAGATGAAATCCCCACCATGTTAGAAGGCTTCAAAGGACATCATAACAACAAGAAAGAAAAACTGAAGAAAGTTGTTCATTAGGAAAATAGGGCACAAACATTGAGTTAATTTTGCGTCAAATGCGAAAAGACACTAAGTTTGTTTTCTGCATTTTCTACGGGCATTTGACTTCAACCTAGATGTGCTTATTGCTTTAATTGGTGAAGAATGACCTATATTTAACACATTGAGCACAAACTTTAATGTCTCTGCCATGAAATTTTTTTATTAGGGTTTACCTTATTTCCCATAGGTTCCTACAGTAAAGCCGCTACAATGATTTTATAAAATATTATGGCTCAATTGGCCTACTAACTTTACAAAGATTTTTAAATTAAGATGTACTTTGTTTATGTCCCTAGGTGTAATGCATTATGAAAATCAGAATCAACAGTAACTCTCAATAAGATTTTTATTTTTGCATGGGCATTCCGTTACTGCATAAGGGGGGGCTCCTAGTGACCCTGCTAATAACGCAAAATACGAATGGATTTGAATTTTTTTGCAAGCCAATGTAAACGCAACTAAAAGTTAAATGAAACGAATACAAAAATATAAACCAAATATTAGTTCAGCGTTTAAAAATCCCCGCTGCAAAAAACCAAAATGGTTCCCTAGGAACCACCCCCCCTATGCATTAAGTGTTAAGGAATATTTTGCGGTGTTTTTCATCCTGATTACTTCAGATGGAAACAGCCAAGCTTTCTTAGCTGTGAAACGAATGGTATTTATGTCAACAATTTATTACTAGCTACAATTACTATCCATTGTATTAGTACCATAAACTTTTTCTA
This sequence comes from Ophioderma brevispina, assembly GCA_023653785.1. NCBI lineage: Eukaryota > Metazoa > Echinodermata > Ophiuroidea > Amphilepidida > Ophiodermatidae > Ophioderma > Ophioderma brevispina. The sequence goes on along the minus strand of JAMKCH010080515.1, from coordinate 5,608 downwards.
TCTGTTGTCCTTAAATCTTTTCCTGCTTACCCACTCTCACGTTGAATGGACAGACCAAAACTTGTAACCCTCGTCTACGAAGGGGGGGGGGGTGGTTAACCCCCCCCTTTATGTTTTTTTTTTTTCGCCCTTTTTTTCCCGCGGCTTTGCTAAAACCAAGAAAAAAATAACTTTGTTTTTTGGGGCCAATTATTAATGTATTGTCAATTGACAGTTCCCGCCTTTTAATGTAATCCAAAAACAAACATCACCCACCGGGTTAGGTACGATTACAGGGTGATCCACGTGATCGATGGGGGTGGTACCCACCCCCCCTCCCCCTCCGGAAGAGAATTACAAACATCTAACACACCACCCAGGAACAACACAGACACGTGATTTGGTACCAATAGAATAGAATGTCCTCTCTTTGTTTCCAGGAGACCAAATAATACCAACTGCCTGCAATTCGACGCTCACAATGACGTCATAAAGTTCGCAATGTCACCAAACGCCATTTCCATAGACACCCACGTGGAAAATTCAATTTTCGCCCCAAAAGGTTAGGAAAAACAGATTTTCATGCGATTTGTGACTTCTACTTGATGGGAAATGGATAGTTTATATAATCTCATTTTAGAGGCTATCCTGGGTGTTTGAGTCGCAAACTTGCGGACATACAAAATTTCCACCCTCTATCAGATTTTCACTTTCCTCAACATAGACGTCATGGTGACGCCATAATGGGATTTGTAGTATTATTTTGGTACCAATGGAAAGAAGAAGAAACTCTAGCTATTTCCTTGGTACCAACTTACAGGAATCGGGTTGTTCAGTAACGAAAAGCACAGGGGGGGTGGTAACCACCCCCCCTCGTCGGGAGTTTTGTTCCAAAAAAATGGTCGGTAGGACGAGTTTCATGATGGGTCTCACTTATTTTGAAATCTATATAGTACAACGCAACTGGATTCCAAAGAACTGGAGAGCGTGCAGTGCATTTCTATGTCGCTACATCGTGTACCGACATGCCAATCCCCCTCTTAAAATTTGAAAAAATGTTAACAGATAACTTAGTCAGAAATGCAATGGACAAAGAAGAAAAGAAAACCAAAAAAAAAAAAAACAGGGGAAGGAGTTTTTAAAAGGCTACCATTTCTCATATATAACTACCGCATTCACGCAATTGGAACATTGCGGCATGGCCTTTGTATATTTTATTGTGTTAAGGGAGTTCGCGAATCGGGTTTCAACCTAAAAAAGGAGGATATTATACCCATAAAAAGTGATAGAAAGTGATACCAAGAAGCTCTAAGGTGGAAAAACGCTGTACAGGACTCTCGGTGGGCTGAAATTGCTCAGCGGTCAGATTGCAACTGGTTGTTCTAATTTCATACATGACCGAGCGATGTTACAGCCAAATCAGGTTGAATACATAGGTATGCAAACTTTTGATTGTAAAGGTAACTTAGTGTATAAGGAGCATGAAAGATCAATTGTCAGACAAGTGGAGCGCCTTTTCAGATAGTCTTCTCGCATTATTGATCACCCAATTGCCCACGAACGGCCTTTGAATGCCTACTAAATTGCCTTGGCACGATTCGAGTTTTGTTAAGCTGAGTAGGGACTATGAAAAGCAAAAAACGGGTATAAGAATGAGTAAGAAGTCTCTTCTGGAATTTGATTGGGATTCCATTTTAGGAAAGATACCTTGTTAATAATAACTTTTCTAAATTCCATAGTGTCCCGCGTTTGGGGCACGGAGTGGTACAAAATGATGAAATCGCCCAATATTGTTTGCAAAAATTATTTATATTGCCAAAGTGATTAAAATAAGGAATAGTTTGAGGTTACAGTACAATCTGAAATGGACGTGGACCAAATTATTAATCATTGGAATGCTTATGACCAGAAGAAACATTGGTTAAACTTTTTCACAGATTTGCTAACTATTGAGAAATCTTGCCACGCCCTTAACAAAAGGGTTCTCTTGAAACGTGCCCTCCTCACTCGTAGATAGATGTGGCATCAAATACACAATTACCCCATATCACCAATCCGCTGGCCGCTGTCCGATTAGCTGTGGTTAAGTTTCATTGGCACGGTGGTAATTTTATAATCCGTGTTTAATAATGAAGTAGAACGAAATCAGTTTTTGTTGAACAATTAATATGTTATTTTAAAGATCCGCAGGCAATGTCAAAGGAAAGGCACACAAGTGAGTGCAAGCATTTTCGTTTATGAACCAATGTTTCATGCAGATTTACAACGAAGTACGCAGAACGTTTTCATTACAATTCACCATTACTTTTATCACATGTTCTTCATCTCTAGTACACTCACAATGAAAGCCTACGAGTACCTACTCATATTAACATTGACAATTCAATGGCCACCACTCGAGGATTTCAGAAGTCGTTACACTTTTCAGGTCAACGTATCAGATTTAACCTCTTGAACGCCCATTGTATTGATCACGAACGTCATCCCGAATAGCCAGAGTGCCTTCCTGCAGAGGAACGTGTGTGGTGAGCAATGTTGAAATTAAAATGCTTGCCCTTTGTCAATTTTAAATCAACCGTTTGGCTACTCCAGACGAGTGCGTTGGTTTGAATAGCTTTTCATTAATAAACATTGGTAATAGAAGCGATAACCTGAACGCAGTGATACGACCAGAATAGTCTTTGGGGGGTACAACATGGTTTCTTTAACAAAGTAAATAACAAAGGGCCCAGGTCACTTGAATTGAATTAAGCACTTCTTGCGAAGTTGTGCCATTCTGTGGCGGGTGCGCGTACATCAGGCGGTATCTTATTCAACCCATGGGGTGTATCTATGTGGACGCGCCTACGATATATTCTATAATACAGATAAAAACAATGCAACGATTGAAAGAAACCCCTCTATGAGGTGACAACCAATATTAATCATCTATGGTATACTCGATTCGCGAGCTGATATAGGAGCTGAGGGAAAAGTTTTGGGTCATATCCATTAGGTGAAATAGGGCCAAGAAGCATTTTAATCATCCAAGAAGTCGCTTCGCTGCCCTAACAATAGAAAGTGCCTGAAGGAAAAGGGCCAAGTACAAAACTAATTTGTTACTGTACTTTCGGAATGGAATTTGTAGTTTTAATTACAATTGATTTATATAAATCATCCACATCACTTCCACTTGTACTGTGACTTCACTTAAAAAGATGTTTAGGATATATTAAACGCTTTCCTGCGGTCACTGCGAAAACGCTATCTTTTAATGTTCAGATTGTAAGAATTTGATTGCAAGTGTTTAAGAATATGGCAGTAGAATTAATGGAATTGAAAATGTATTTGGAATTAAACAGATGGGAAAATAATAAATTCCTGCTGGACACTATACATGGTATGTTCATAATGTTTGGTCCGTGTACATGTTCCTAAATGAACACTGACCAAGTTCACGCGGATTTTTTAGCGACGTTACTTACACAAAATTGAGTTGTTTTTATGTGTTTAGGCCAAGGTTCATATTCAAATATTTCATTCAACGTGCTTCAACTATAAGAACTACGTTGGACCACCTTTGAGTGGGTCTATTGACTAATTGTATTAGTCGTATTATTTTAGGTTAAGGGGTAAACTTATGAAAGTAATGATGAGGCCCCATATCACCTGCGAGGACAGCGCGAAAACCATTGTTACCATAGTCAGGATTTCAATAGCGCACCTGCATCATACAGGTAGTATTTCCAATATATTAAACAACCTTATACTTACCAGTGCCCTCAATGACCACTGCACATGTTATTGACCGTATGTTAGAGCACACAGTATTACGAACGCATGGACTAGGAGTCCTACAAAGTTTAATTGCTATGCGCCCCTTACAAATAGCTCTCACCCGCAAAAAATACAGGTTGTCCTATATACAGCGCGATTCGGTGAAATTACAAATATATATTAATTTTCCTTGGGAGTGGGGTGGTGCTCATCAAATTGCAAAAAAGTTTCATTTACGGAACCGAACCGATAACCTTTGACTTTTTGTAAAGGCCAAGAGCTAGCTTAGGTACTTAATGAAGCGTTAGATTGAATTCATAATCAACTACAAGTTCGTTTATATATCATGAAACCCGCTAGATGCGCTGAGCAGGCGTATTGATTTTACATAAGTAATTACACCTCACATAACTTTGGGCCTTGAAACAGTAGGTTCTCCCGATTTCAGGGAAAGATGGTTGCGTAGTACTATGAAAAAGTAATAAAAGCGCAATTAGAAACTTCTTTTTAAAGGTTCAATTTTTCTGAAATATATATAACATCTGTCGATTTTAATGGCCCGTCCCGTTTTAATGACACTATGGTATGCTTGCGTTACAAATAGTCCACCGTTTCATTATGGCATTTATAGTCGATTCGCGTGATTCGTTCGTCCCCCCTGAGTTTTGGACATATTTAATTAAGTCGGAGAGGGAAAATGAAAGAATTCAAATTGCACGTGCCACACCGGATTATCTTGGGAAGGCACCACTCCGGTCATATAACTCCCCCACCTGCCACTAAATACAATTTCATTCATGTATGGGAACGCACAATCGTGTATTTCAGGCCTTTCACATTCCTCCACCATAACTATGATTAACAGACGTCCCTGAGCCCGCAAGTTGAATTTTTCACCTCAGTAAGAATGGTTTCGGGGTCACACATTCAGATGAATCGAGTATAGTTGCGGTTTAAACCCTGGTCTACCGGGGGGGGGGGTGGTTACCACCCCTTCAGGGTTTTTTTTCCGCCTGCTAAAAACCCCCTTTTTTGGTGCCAAATTATTTCATGTAATTGTCAATGACATGTTCCGCTCCTTTTAATCAAAAAAAAAACATCCACCGGGGGTATAGGTAAGCTACAGGGTGATCCCCAAAGTGAGGATGGGGGGAGGGGGTAAACCACCCCCTTCGGGAGAGCAGTACTAACATGCCTAACACAATACAGGAATATCACAGACACTGTGATTTGGTACAATAGAAAGCTATGGTCCTCCTCTTTCCATTGATACCAAAATGAGCACAACATGAATCTCTACTTGATGGGAAATACTAGGTTAAGTACATGGGGAAATGTTAATGATGTTTTGGTTTATTTTTTCATAGTTACAATTTGACACAATGTTTTTCCAATACAGAATTTCCTGGAGAATCTGAAAAATCATTGGGTGTCCATTTTTTAAAATGTGTTCTTGCGGGTTTTAGAAGGGGGCCAAAATTGGTACAGGGGTAAACAATAAAGGTTTGTTTCAATGTTTTAAAATTATACCAACTTGTTCGGCTGCCCTAATAAGGTTTCTAAAACGGTATGTTTGCCATATTTAGACCTGATGGTTTTAGTACAATAGGCTCCAAGAAAGTTCAAGGTCCATATTTCATAGAATGGTCCGATTTTTTGTTGAAACTGATTTTAATTTCGTTCATTGGGTCATATAAATAAGCAAAATTATATAGATTCCGTGTTTCATCTTTCAAAGGAGACGTTAGGAGGAATGAATCGTTGTCTACCATAGACCAATGGACAGACCAATTTGCCCTCTTATTTATTATAAAAACGTCAATGCACAACGCGAACTTTATATGTTCGGCTTCTGTACAGTTAATATGAACAA
>JAMKCH010080513.1:0-14213 GCA_023653785.1 Ophioderma brevispina | reverse complement strand
ATATGCCATCGCCTACAACAAGACGTGAACATTTGTCAGAGGATTGTGAATAACGTTTTAATTCTTAATACAGGGTGTCTCCGAAAGAATTACACCCCTAGCTATTTGTGACCATAACTTCTAAAGTTATTATCACAATTTCATAAATTCAAAAAGAATCTATTCAACCACAACAATTTTTTCAATTATTTTTAATGTAACAGCACTCGATTTGGTTCAGTAGTTGTGAAGAAATACGCGTTATGTCACACATTCATGGAACACTTCCTGCCAAGTTTATTGGGTAATAAAGTATTCAGACAGAACAGGCTAGAAATACAATACTTTCCTTTCATTTCTGTTTTTCATATTATTTCTTTCAACCACAATAGATAATAAAGGATATTTTGCACAGGTCCAACCAATATTGCACATACATAAATTTCAAATCTTTTCTTTCACTGAAAAAATTGAAGCAATGTCAGCGACATCTTTAGTCTTTTTGACAATTAAGTTTAAGCGGGTAATCATGTTAACGCTTGATCTGTGGATGTGTGGCACATTGTTACTTCTGCAAATTTTTTGTGTTGGGTTTCGACGAACGATCCGCTGATGCTGCAATGTGCGGGGGGGCGGTTCTCTGCCTTCCACAGTGACTCTTTTTCAATTTGGACTGTACCCGTTTCAAGGTTACTTCTTAACAATTGTTCCTGATTGTCTTCTTTCAAGGATTTTGGTGAATCTAACTTCGCTTCCTTACAGAGTAAGGTTTATTACCATTTCGGCATATCTGAAACCACAACGACCGCCTTTTTGTAATGGGCTGACAAATGTGACCACCTTATCTCGTGCCAGTACGTACTTCATATAACATGAGTATGATTAAAAAACGCTGATTTGAATTTTGCCTCACATCATGCCTTTTTATTTAAATGTAGAATCCAACATGTGTATTGTACATAAGATTTTAATTAAAATTTGAATAAAACTATTGTGGAATAATCTTATTGGTCAGTTTATCCACCTGTAAACAAGGTATTGATTAAACTTCTCAATTCATTCTATGCAGTGCACCCCTTTTCATTAACATATTTCAACATTTTCTTTTTCACAGATTTAGTGGGGTTTGTTTTCTAATAAAGAGGATCATTCTTGTTTATTACATGTTTTATTTTTTTCTTGTTGCTTTTTTTGTTTATAATTGTCACGGTAATTGTTATTCCTCATAACAAAACAAAAACTCACAAATGGCCGTTCTTTGGGAATGAAAAAAAGACAGCCTGAACAATAACCGAGTAATCAGCGGTATAATATAAAATCTGCTTATTGTGAGCAAACTTGGATTTTTTGGAAGGGTCCTTGAACATTTGTTATATAATCGCTTATTCTTCAAAGTACTGAAACGAATCAAGTGATGTTTACATTAAAATGTTAAAATTAATTGTGGTTTAAATGCTTTTTAAATTTCTCAAATGTGTACTTTATTTTTGAAGTTATGTCGCCTATAGTTTAGGGTGTATTCTTGCTGAGACACCCTGTGATTGTTTATTTAAACAAGTCAAAAGCAACAATCCCGTTGAAGCTGAGATTTTTACGCCGTTCTTTTAACTGTTCCCTGCAATAGTCTCGTAATTTTACGGCTCCAGTTATTTTTTACGTTCTGCATGAGTGTAGTCCCATGCTCCCAGATGCAGTCAAATTGCCTTGTTTTTTTTTACAGGTTTGTTATTTTTTAACAGTGTACGTAGTAGTATCAGACACTTTAATTGTTTCGCTACCATATTTTAAATTTAGTGATTACTGTTGATGAATCATTTATTTTAATGGTTTTCAATGACTGATAAATACCTCGGTTCAGTGAGTTTGAAGGATTTGGGTCTGGCCATATTCGATATGGATTTTTACGAAAAAGCTCAAAGCGTCTGGTCTGGCACACCACAGATTCGAATAATAGCTTCAAAAACTAGTTAGAAACCTCCGAAAACATAATGTATAAAAAAAACAAGGTCCCATTGGTTCTACGAATTGTCCTAAGTTAGCACGATCCATTTTAATACTAAAATGAGCGTTAAGGATGGCCGTACTGTAACCCGAAGCCAGGTTTGAGCGGGCACAACAAATGAAGGAACATTTTAGGACATGCATAGGACAGGTCTTGTAGTGGGTATGGGGGCGTGACGTGGTGGAGAGGTTTGGCTTCACAACCGAAGACCCGACACTGAAGAAATTCTTTGGAGCAATCACTATAAGTGACAATATGCTCATCCTCCAAGAACACAATTCAGATGTGTTGTACTTGTACATTACATTGACATGAAACTGACCTTGTGTGTGATGGGTATCATATTATCATGTCACAAAACCAGGGGTGTATTTTCAAAACATGGTGAATGGAGGGGCCGAGGGGGTACGAATTGGCCAAGAAAATTGAAATTTTACTAGATCATAGTTTCCTTTTGTCCTTGCACCCTTTGACCTCCTATGCGGTTTTTCGTTCAGTTAAATTGCGATAATGTTGAATTTAAAGATAATTTGGCAAAGAATAATTTCTGTTCGGATTGGGGAGGAGGAAAACGGACAATAGTTCAACGTCCAAAATGGGGGTCAAATTCCAGACTTATCCGTTTGTTTTCGTCTAACGGTACCGGAAACGAAAATATGGCTGGTCGCGGATATTTTGGTTTTTCATAATTAAAAATGTAAAATGTTACTAAGATACTCTATGATTCCTATGCAATAGGGAGCATGTTGTAGGGCAGGGACCCACATTCGACCCATGACAACCCCCCCCCAATACCTTGTCGTGTTATGACTTCGTGGGGAAGGATATTCGTGTCAATCGCCAAATTATCGGACGTTGTATTGCATCTAGCTATGGCCATATCAGTGGCGTGACGAACAGGCGAAGCTTTCGAAAACTGGACCAGTGAGTCAGTGGCGTATCTGGGGGGAGCAAAGGGGGCACTGGCCCCCCCGGAGCCAAAGGGGCGCACCAAAGAGAAGGAAAAGAGAAAAAGAAGGAAAGGAGAACGAAGAAAAGGGAAAAGGGGAAAAAGAGGGAAGAAGGAACGGGCCAAATGGAAGGAAACGAAAGAAAAATTAGAGTGGCATGGGTAGGAAGAGGAAAAGAAAAAGAAAAACACGAAAGGGGGAAGGGGACAATTTTTTTAAAGGGGAAAGAGATAGAAAGCTTATGGCGAAAAGGAAAAATCTGTAAGGGAAAAACTAAGAAGAGATAAATTAGGGCGGAAAATATGCAATTAAAAATATAAAAAGAGACGTATTAAAAATAGTAAAGGGACGCCAAAAAGGACAATAAGGAAAAGCAAAACTAATAGCGAGAAAGAAAGGGGTGGGAATAAATTGGAAGAAAAGTGAACTAAGACAAACAAAAAAGGTTGCAGCAGCAAATATGAGAAGAGAAAGAAAAAAAAAAACGGCCTAAAGAAAGGGGCGCCAAAAGGAACAACGGTTGAGAAAAAGTGTATTTTAAGTTTAAGGAATGAATAGGGGCACTAAATAGCAAAGAATGCGAGCTAAGGAAAAATAAAGGGAGTCACCCGTTCAACTGAAAAAGGTTTAATTAAAATAGTTTTAGGAAACGGACGCACAAAGAATAGCAACGTCGGCAAAGGACTGAGTTTTTTTAAACGGGAATAATAAGGGGCGTTGTGTATAAGTTTAAAAAAACAGAAAACAAAAGGAAAGGGCGTGATGAAAACAAATAAAGGAAAGGGGTGCCGGCGAACCGTCTGTTGATTTTAATAAGTAGTTGTTGGGAAATTTGTGAACTAATTGTTATTTTACTTACACTGCAGGGGCGTTCCCCAGATAATTTTTAAGTGGTGAGGGTTTGACTTGAAAACTGTCCATTTGCCGACACAAGTTCAAAAAAGTTCCGGCCTCGCTGCACTCGCGCAATAAGTTTCTAGTTGTATGTGTATTTATGCACATTCAAGAAGAAATGTGGAATGGGGGGTGCCATTTTTCAATTCAAAGGGGGCGCCCAAAAAAGTTCATCTTCAGTTTGCCCCCCGGGGTATATCATCATGGTACGCCCTCTGGTAGTGGGGAACGTGTGCACACTGTTAAAATGTTCTTTAAAAAAAAGTCGTTTTAATGTCGCCGCGGACTCGAAACGTATAACGCGAAGAACTGTAACAAGATGTCTTTAAAAAAGACATCTCACGCATTGACCCGAACTTCATTCCAATCATATGATTTGTCACAAGAACTTGACCTTTAAAGTCACTATCAGAAATTTGCAGAAAGTAATATAGAAGTGCGAATAAAGTCTATATTTGAATCTCATTCAATTACGTTTATAAGAAGTGTTCGTACGGACAGCAATGACAAATCTCCAATTTTTTTCATTAGGTTGCTCGCAGGGTATGTGAGGATAGCTCTCTATACTTGTTGCAGACATACAAAAATCAGATTTTTTTTAAAAATATTTTTGGAAGTTCAGATTGGCAAAGTGCAAACGTGCCTTTTAACAATAATTTTTTGGTTTCTTTCATCATTCATTTAAGGAGTGACTTGTTTGTAAACACCAGGATCATAATATACAACAAACAAATCTTTAGGGGTGGTATTATTTTAGGTGGAGGGATGGGGTGTTATAAAAATCAACTTCAAGTAGCATACAGGAGAAATTACAACACAACTGCCGATGGAGAATCTATACAAACATTTGTCTCACATTACAATAAACTGAATATGTGCACATACTTTTGAAGGCAAAAATCCCTCAAACTATAAAGAAGGATGTGGTAAAATCTCACAATTGCAACTTTTAATATTATTGCAATAATAAATTGTTATTCTTTTTTTATTTATTTTTTTTTTTGTTTCATAACTCTTTATTGGTAACTAACTTGTAGGATTGAGTTAAACTTTGCAAAAAATAGCAAGCTTTGATACTTTTTTTTTTTTTTTTTTTTTTTTTAAAAAAAAACGAGAATTTACTGAATTCAATTGTGAGGTAGGCTTATCAATAAGAAAACATGGTGTTGGGGCGGGCATATGCAAACATTTTTATGAATGCAATTTTTTTAACTACACAGAATCACCAAAATTAAAAGTACACTTTTATTGCCATAACTGTTTTTTAAAATCAATGTTTATTGTTATTAAGGAAAACATGCTACTTGCACTTTTCAACTTCCAATGAACAAACGCATTCTTTGCTGGGATTTAATTTAAGTCGTCCCGATTTTTGTTAAGACAACAAAACTCGTTGTTGTGAAAATTTTTTCAACTGACACTTTGATAAGTCTTCGATATCTTAGTGTTTTCCTGATTATCAGATTTACCTATCAAGTACAAATGTCCATGTTACTTTTGCTCAGTTTTAACTAGCAATTGATCTTCTAGTAAAATTGATTAGAAATATTGTGTTAAAATAACTTAATAATATGCTTTTAAAAAAGCTGGCATATAGTCATGAGCAACCAAATAAATTCTCATTGTACCAATGTCACATTAGATTAGAATTGGTCACATACTATTCATATTACATTGCAACTGTTATAAACTCACATTAACAGTCAAAAGCTGTCAAATGTGGATTAGAAATATTCATCGCAGATATCAAGCAGTTTATTACAAGCAGGTTTATGCCAAGCAGGTTTATGTATCATTTGACCCGTCCAAAAGCAGAGACTGAGGTTTAAAAACTAACTTCTACGGGGCTTTTAAAATAAGACACCAGTTGTTTTGGTCTTCGGTTGTTGGTTCCAAGATTTCCACAAGAACGAAAAACTGTTGGTGAGAAAAGGCATTGTCGGATAACACTTAAACTTTATCCGCATTAAATAAATCGTCCAAACATGCACAAAGAACATTTCATGAGTATTTCCCAGGGCAACCATCATCAAAGTTATAATTCTAAATATCTTGCGCGTGTTTTTTTTTAATCTTCCGTTCAATTGCATTGTATGTAAAGTGCTAAAATAGGCCCAAATGATCAATTTGCACGGAGTTAACTTTTTTGTAATAGATGGCAAAGCAGCAAGGCGTTATACATAACCAACCTGGTAACATTGTAGATCTGAGGACATGAACATGAAGATAAACAGTGCCCATAGCTGCTCTGGATGCAAGGACAGCACGTTTCCATGACAACCAGCAAAAAAGAACCAATCACAAACATGTTTGCATGGTGATCATACAGTTTTGTGATCACAATCTCATTCTTGGGTAAACCATGTTCAAGGTGCCTGATAGGGGTCTTAATAATTGAAATGTGCATTACACAATGAGGACTGTATTAATGAGAAGGTTGTCATGTGATAGTCTCCATTACAGTTATTTATTAAAATTTGTTACACAACAAGTGCTCTGAACACTGTTACGGTTAGGGGCGTGGTGAAATGTACAAGTGAGACATCTGCTAAATCAAGATAGACTCATGCGTGCGCTTCGTGGGTAATTTAAAAAAAAAAACGGCGTTTTTAACTGTTTTGTTGTGAGAGTTCCAGCTGCCAGTCCAAATAGTTATTAATTTCACTGAAACATTTTTTAACAGTTGACAGATATTATCATCGCGAGTGTGCAAATCTGGATCAAATGTGGAATTTTGGTACTTAAGTACTTTATGCATATGATGATAAAAAAAAAATTGATGGGAACACTTGCCACACCCCTTTTTGGCCCCAGCTTGGATTTAAAGTTGTTTAAAACCTTACGAGTTGCTCCATGATGGTACATGAATTGCTGCTATACAATGGGATTGTATGTGTGTTTGCTTTGTGAATGTTGGTCTGTCCGTCTGCCTATCATGTTTGTAAGGCATTGAATATGTACAGTTGTCAAAGTACTCTTGAATTCAAGCGTTTATTTTATCTCATCACTCAATCTTATCGCCTCTAAAATCAAGATGTTCAATTTCAGGATAAAATACTTATATAGAGCAAGTACAGTTCATCAAGCGGTCAAACGCCAGTGTGTTGCAACGCCCTCTTAATTATCTTAAAAGGGAATTGGCTACCCTTCTGTCTGTAAAATATGAAGTACTTCAATAGGGGAGTTGTAACGCGTCATTATTATTGGTGAAATAATTATTATACCAACTGTGGGACCATCGTTGTAAGTACATTACAACCTAAGTTTGGAATGGGAGTCTGGAGGCAATGTTATCGCCATTGAGGGTCACTTCAGGACATTGTATCCACAACAATTAACAATTGTGCTAAACGAGACACAAACCGTACATTCTCTTCTGTGTACATCATCTATGGTCGATATTTTGTTTTGCAAGTGTGTAATCATGCACCAATTAGAAGACACCGTGCTGACAATAAAATTCTGACGGCGTTGTCACAATTACTAGGATTTGAAACCGCGGATATTCCGAAACCGAGTCTCATAACACACACGCTACTGGAAAGTCGACAGTCCATTTTCGTAGAAGTGTTCAACTGATTTTACACCAACTGCATGTTTGTTCTTATTTTTTAATACAATAGGGAGCAAAAATATTTTGCTACCCGAACTGCGCTTACACCTATTAATTATAATGTCTACTTCAATTTTTTTAAATTGTGAATAATTCTCAATACGGTATACGCCGGTAGGGGTACAGATAAAGTGAACAACAAAATAAAACACGAATTAATTAGAGGTACGCATTCTACTCTAATTTTCTTTTTTGTTAGACCCTAATGCCCAACAACGCTTTTTTTTAAAGCATCGAGTGTTTACAAGTTTTTTATTTTTTTCTGTTTGTCATTTTGATCTAAAAACTCAAAATCAAGAAAAAGAGTTTAGCGTTGCTTTGCTATTGTTTTTTATTGCTTTTGCTCTATTTTTGTGTTCGTTTCTGTGTGGTTTTTTTTAAATAAATAACGGACCATGTCTTTATGGTAACAGATGTTATAATAATAGACATAAGAGGTATTGCTTTTGTTGGCGAGCTTGAACATTGTGGTGTTTCTTTTGTACTGTTTAAAAATGTAATTAGCAGCCACGTTTCATTGTAGGTGATTTTGTTGCTTTATTTTATTTGTCTGCTACGATGGTGATTGTAATTAATTTCAGGACATGTGGCATTACTCAATCAAAATTAATAGGTCTCTCTTTCGAATTTTTCTTCAATGTTGTAACTGTTTAGGTCTTTTTCTTGTTGTTTGTTTAAAGGGTCCATGGTACGTCGTCGATCGCTAAAAGCCTAGTCCCCAGAACTCCAGATTTTACCTGAAGTAGTCAAAATGTTTGAATCAGCAGAAGAAAGTTACTATTTTTTCATTTACCCCTGTGAAATCCTAGGGCCAAAAGATGTTCGTTGGGCGTTATGGGAAAGGTATCTATTTTGGTCGTCCCATATAGTTACACAGTACTCTATGGGGGCTAGCAAAATCACGTTTTAGCTGGCACATCAAAAAAACGGATTGTTTTTGAACTATCGGCGCGAAAATTTAAGAGATGGGTTGTTTTTTGGGGTGAAGGCCTTCTATCAAGGATGAACAACTTGTTTATATACTTAATCGGACCCTCCCCATTTTTTAACTATGGTTATTTGACATTTGTGGTGACCGATAATGTCTGATTTATGGATTTCCACTCACATGGAAAAACAGAATCACCACTAAACATCTGATTGCAAATTGGGTGTTAAATTGCTCCAGCCTCCGTCTGGTTGGTTAGGAGAAGCAACAAATGTTCCAATTTGGCCTATATGGTAGTGTGTGTTGTGTTTGTGTTAATAAAGTGGTTATACCACATTTTGGAGGAGGTCGTTTTTTGTCATAACATCGGAACAAAGGAAACATTTCCTGGCCATAACGTTTTAAACGCGTAATGAGAAAAAATATGAAATTTCTGGTGTACCAAAAAATCTCAATCTTGATGGAGTGGAGTTAAAGCTGGAAGACGAGGTTTTTTGTCGCATCGCGTCACCCACCTTTTAAATGTGAATATCTTGTTTTGAAATATTCAGCAGTGATTCTGTTTTCTTTTCAGCATGACATTTAACTGTAGTGCAGTGGAATGCTATGTGCAGTGGACTGTATAAAAAGACCATTAGCTCTTGCGCTTGGTGCAGCGATGATGGGGTATGTTAAACATACACATTCATTAATTCATTCATTTTTCAAATTTTTTTTTTCCTTCATTCATTCATTCATTCATTCATCATCCACTTAGAGATATTGAATATGACCACTGGAGCTTTTTGAATGAAACAATGTGCTCCAGGATAATGTATGGCAATAGGTCCTGGAACAGTGAAGCAAATATTTGTGTCAATACTGTTGCAGGAGCATAGTTGCCATATGCTCTGGAGAATGTACATTCAAAAGTTTTGACAATATGGTCAAAATATGGCCAGGAGGACATCAGTATCGTGCCAAAATCGCACAAAAGCAAGGGAACACTCTAGGATCGCGTCATTCTTTCTAACTGCATCAGGTGTTGTACAGGCTGGTCCCAAAAATGTTAACCACTCGAGACACGGCCATTGTGTAAAAAAAACTTAAAGTACAACATTGCGGTGGGGGGGGGACCTTTGTTTGTATATGCAACATTAAAGCTAACTAAAAATGAAGTATTATTGCCCCGTTTATTTCATTTCAATGCGATATGTAGCACAAAGATATGCTTGGTCAAAAAGGAGAGTTACAAATTCGTGATTGGTCCAGATTTTGCATGGTACATTGTAAGTTGTTGTGAACGTTGATATTCTTGTAACATACTCAAAATTGGGATATTGATGTGTTAGTGATGGAAATTGAAGAATATTGAAAGATATTGACAATCCCTTTTGAACTCATTATCGTCATTAAGTTGTGAGATTTCTTTATGATCAGTAATACTTTGCGTTTGTATTTTCAAAATTAATCAGTCAGTACACTTTCATTAGCAGAGTTAGCCCTAACAAATCGATCAAAATTACCCTGAATGTTAAACCAAACCAAACTAAAACCCACAATCATACACTTCCTATTGGATTCCCAAGCAATCTATGATTCCATAGGCAGAATAAACAAAAAACACTAAAGTAAAAAAAAAAAAAAAAGAAAGAGAAAATTCCGATAATAACCTACAGGCCTAATGGAAGCAGGCAGAATTGGAAATAAAGACACCATTTGGCAGTCATACAGATCACGGGACAAGAATGGCAAGAACTCGAGCCAACATTTCTCTTGTTAGAAGAGCAGTTGTGTAGATCCAACGATGAACGTTTGGTAAAAACCGGTGGCAGGCTATCAAAGTCTTTCGTTAAGTAGAAAAACACTACAAAATCTATTTGTTTTCTTTTTAGATGGAAAGAAGATGTCTATGAAGCCAAGTGTATTCATCTTGCATCATGCATTCCAATTGTTCTGAGGCAGAAATTGGACCAAGATGATTTTGCCCTATCATAATGATGAAGAATATTTTTGTTTTACGTATCGGATTGGAAGGAAATAAATGGGAAATTAAAGTTGTTTATTGGCTCAATAAATACCAAACAAGGACCCATTTCGTATTTTCTTGTTATCAAAATCCCGTCGTTGAGGTAACATTTTTTTGGGACAGCCTGTAGATCCTATTAGTTTACAAAACTGCCTGCCCTGTCATGTAGAGGTCTCTTTACATGGAACCGATAATATATAATATGTAATGGAAAAAAGGTTGGAACACCCTGGTCCGATTTAGGAAAAGTGATACCATCTCCACGAGGCAATGAACTTGATCAGAGTCCCAACATTGAAGGATGAGGGTGGGGAAGAATATGGTAAAGAGGAAGTCATCGCTGCTCATGAACATGAGGTACGGTACCAAGTGCGATCTCATCAATTGGAACAAACAGGTTTTTATTAATTGTAGTTTAACTGACTGTAGCAAAATAAGTGTCATCCAAAGGTACGTAGGTCTCAATTGAACAGAACAGAATAAACCTAAAAGTCACGTCCGTATTGGATTTTATAGCGAAAAAAAGTCTGGGGTTATTGCATCAAAGCACTTGACACAGAATTGAGACGAAAACCGGAACCCCCGGCTTGGTCCAGGTCAGTTTTTTACATAACGTTACATAAATGTATGTGATTGTTTTTTTAAAACAAAAAAAAATTTTCGCCTTTTTTAATTTAAACGATACACTCTGTAATTTCCGACCTTTGCCTGAAGAAACTACAACACGGTGTGACCCATACGACACATGTTTCCAAGTGGATCTTGCATGAAATATAACATATCCTGAAACACTGTCATCATTATGAAGGTAAAGTTCTCATTGCCTTGCTCCTCCCTCTCGCCTTTATTTTGTTGTGTTTTTTCTTCTTTCTCCTATCTTCTCCTCTTTTCATCTCATTCTTTTTTTCTTGTCTGATTTTGCTTGGTCGGAAGACCAGCCAGTATAAGCAAATCCGTGTAACTGACTGACTCCGTGCCGTTATGAAAGTTGTTGCCTATGCCCAAAATCTTTGAACCAATTTCAAAGAACACCTTACAGCTGGCCGGGCCGTGCGTGATCGCGGCAATGGAAAATAATTGTTTACGCTACTATAATCGTTTTAACTAATTATAACACACTACAGATAAGCCTACTTCAATTACAATTACAAACCGCCAAGTACAAAGGCACCCACTTTGAATTTTAAACAGAGTATTAAAGTTCTATTTAGTCGATCTGGCATCATAAATTGGTGTCAGTTGGGGCCATATGGTGGCATTATTTTGCAACCCTGTCAAGGCTGGCCCGATTCGGTCCCAAACCAAAAAACCAGTCCGGCCCATGCGAATTCGGACTCATATCAATTCGGTCCCAGTCAGTTCTGTCTCACGTGCAAATTCGCCCCACGGTAATTCGGTCCCTAGGAAACACGCGTGTTACACAATAACGTGTGTGTAACCCACTTAAAACCTTGCCCTACATGTAATTACGATCATTATATCCTTAATAAGATATTTAATATGTGATATAATGTAAAAACATTCATTGAGTATCATTATAGCACCCCTGCATGGAAAAACTAGCTCCGTCAATTTGGATAATTTTAGGCTGTTTTTTATTCTATTTTAACCATCGTTTTGCAAAATTATAATTAACGATTAGGCTAAATTAAATATTTTAAGCATGGAAATCTATAAATAAAGAAAACAATTTGGTCATTTTGATATATTAGCATTAATTCATCTTACTCCTTATTGACATTGTGCCTTATTGGAAAGGAACGATACAGTATAAATACAGTCTGAATTTCGTATCGAATTGGTCAAAAACAAAGTATATTTGTCCATGCATTTTCGTGAACAATAATGTAACATATACACTTTAGAATATATTTATTGGCGTTTTGTTTACACTTTAACAGCAGTGGTTCACGCGGAAGCGTTCAAATCCAACTAGGGGAAACGCACATGTACACATACCAACCACTCTACATGGGGCACCACAAATAATTTATATTGAAACCAAAAACTGTAGGACATCTTTCCTGCGTCTGGGTATGGTAAATAGGTCCGGTATTTATTGGTGTAGCATACATACTACATTTACAGACACTTCACTATCCGAGATCTAACGCCAAAAATTAGACCCCTTTGTTACTTTTCACGGTTTGCGTAGTTCCCTATAGTGCTTACTCTATTCTACTGTGAAAGGCCCTCGGATTCAACGAGCGCGCATAAGCAGCAATTGGTATTGTACCCGTAGTGTAATACCGACTGAACATCGGAAACGGATGATATAATAATCGTGAAAGCCCAGGTAAAATTCATTCAGCCATTTCTTTTGACCCACTAGCCACTTCAAAAGCAAAATTTTCCCCGAGGGTGAGAGACTCGCAATAGGGGACCTATTATTATAAGTTGTTTTGATTTTGGATTTTTAAAACAAAAACAAGGGGAAAAAACTACTACGATATTCAGTGTACACAGAAAGAAGTAGCAGAAAGAAAGTAGAAAGGACAACCGATATCACAAAATGACAAATAATCAGATTAAATTACTAAAATTGCACGTGTGTTTCATTTGGGTCCGAATTGGCATGGGGACCGAATTGACGGATATGAGGCCGAATTGTTGAATATATTTACTGAGGACCGAAATGTACGTGTTTCCATTGGGGACCCCGATCCCCCGAATTGGCATGGGACCCGAATTTGACGTGGGACGAATTGACCATCTGAGTGAGGACCGATTGACTGAGTCAGATGGCACAACGGAACCCCTCCGACCCGACTGAACGGACTGGGACCAACAAAAGTAAGACGTAAACCGGTGGCATATTGAACCGTCGTAAAAGTATTTGTGAAAGGTTTTAAACAAATATTCTTACTATCATGTAGATGAAAGAAGGTCATTTCGAAAGAATTTCGTATTATGCACAGGCTACGAATTCGGCAACGGTTACGAATAACGCATGTAAAGGTGCCCGAATTTTAGTGGTGGCAGATACTAAAATTCATCCCTTTGATCGCATTTTTTTACACAGTCGAGGAACTCGACGTTCTTTCTTCGTCGGAGTTTCTTTCTTTTCTTCTTTAACAGTCGAGGAATTCGACTGTGTTTTTCTTCTGTTAGGTTTCTCTTCTTATTCTTTCTTCTTCTTCTTCTGTAAAACTGCTAATTCTCGTCATGCAACATGTCATGAGTGACCAAAACTGGTCACAAAAGACACGTACATGCACAGAAACTTTTGAGTGGACCCGATTGGTGTCAAAGGTCACGATAGGGTCACAGGGGCAACAACGTTAACCATGCAAATAATCTAGAATTAGTTCAAATCTCAAAACTAATGCTGTCATCTTGTAATACTTGAATCAAACACTACAAAAAAGGTCAATATGACTTTGACACATGAAACA
This sequence comes from Ophioderma brevispina, assembly GCA_023653785.1. Classification (NCBI taxonomy): domain Eukaryota; kingdom Metazoa; phylum Echinodermata; class Ophiuroidea; order Amphilepidida; family Ophiodermatidae; genus Ophioderma; species Ophioderma brevispina. The sequence goes on along the minus strand of JAMKCH010080513.1, from coordinate 444 downwards.
TGATTTAGGGCCGTCAGAGGTTTCAAAATACTAAAATTACGTTTTACACTTCAAATCACTACTCCTTTTAACAGATTACATAGTAATGATCACGTGACCATGTATATGGTGCAGCTTGACACCCCCACAAGGTACTTAATGAAATTTTGATTTCAAAGGTTCATACTGCGGCTCAATAAGGTCCAATGACCTTTATGTGTGTTAAAATTTTTAATTAAAACCAGGTCAAAATAGAAAAATCTTTTAGCCCATCCAGTAGTACTTGATGAGATGGGTCAATAAAATGTCAATTATGCCCCATCACTTGACCCTGGTTTAGGGGTCAAAGTCTTCAAATATTTCAAATTACGTTACCTTCAAATCCACTATCCTTCTACAGATTACATAGTATGATCACGTGACTCATGTATGTGGTTGAGTTTAACATCCCCTACAAAAGTTACT
>JAMKCH010080508.1:0-92201 GCA_023653785.1 Ophioderma brevispina | reverse complement strand
CTCTCTCGACCACCGATTATTTCTATCTCTGTACTATCCTCTTCTCACTCCCTAACAACTCGACCTATGCTCTATCGTCCATTGTCTCGACCGATCCCCTCTTCACTCTTTCTCAGTCGGCTTCTTATCTCTCTAAACCTCTTCCAGTGGCGTACAAAACGGGATGCGTAGCACAGGCGTACAGATGATCACGCGAATCATATGCGCGCGCTCGCGCCGTGACGCACGACGATGCGTTCCGACGCGGTCGTGCACGCGATGTGTGCGATCACCACGGAGTAGTCACCATGGCTTAACATACCAGGTCATTGGCAAATCAGCAAGTGTTTAAGGTAAATACGCACGGCGCGCTGTGAAAGCAAAGGTATATTGGGCTGAGGACAGCCGGGGTGCTACGCGAATGAAAAAGGAGGAAAAGGAGGAAAACACAATAAAAATTCCCAATCCGATGGCGCTCCCCATGCAAAAGTTGCGTTTTAATTAATAATATAGGACTAGCGGGAGGCCCGCGCTTCGCGCGGGCTCCGCTAGTTGAGTGAACGGGAGCGATCACTGAAATGGAAGCGATCACAGAAACAGAAATCGAGATCCTGTATCACGGCGACACCAAAATAAATTATCCGAGTCAAAACCACTTTTAATAACTCAATTCCTTTAGTTTTTCCCGTCATATTCTGTAAGCTCATCATATTCTACAGGAACGTCCGTCAATATTTAATCCGTCATTTATTCATCTTCTTCTCAAAACTACTGCCTGTCATAATCCATAGTTTCCGTCATACCATAATCAAAGCGAAATAAAGGACGCGTTATGAATCATTTTACCCCTCTTGTCGTTTTCGCATTTTTCTAAATATAAAACATTAGTATTCCATCCCATATATTTTTATGTTAGTGTTTAACCTTTTTATATCTCAAAAGTACTCCCTCATGTGCTAACCCGTATAGTTCCTGTTATAGCCACATTTTTTTTTTTTTTTCTCACAACTCCTCAAACTCCCATACAACCTGCAGTTTATGAACCCTCCTCCCTCTGGATTCCCTGCCTTCCCGTTTTTTGTCGTCTGTACTCACTCACTCAACTTTCTCTTCTAACCAATTCAATCCTTTTCTCTCTCATTCCGTATCCCTACAGGGAGGTAGAGGTAAATAAATAGAAAGTGGGGGCCATGACCCACCCGTTTATTTATTTGGCCCACCCAGTAAATTCAGGCTGACCAATGACCCAAAATGGCTCCCACCCAATTTAATTATTTGACCCACCAGCATATTATATGACCAAAAATATATTAATGAGTTGCAGATTTTCAGCTTAAATTAATGAATGCTAATAAAAAATAGTCACTGAGTAAAAGCCAATATTCTTAATTAGGATTGCTGGGTGACTCTAACCTAACATTATGGTATTCGGATAGTTGGGGTGACAAACTTTACTAAAGGTCTACACTAAAATGAAGATCACCATCTTTAAAAGGACACAAAAGAGAGAGAAGGTATGGTTTATATTGTAATTATGTTGGAAGATGCTGGAACTTCCTGTCATTTTGGTATAATATAAAAAAAATGAGCACCTCATTGACTCGGGGCAAGTAATATTACTCCATTAGTTCTTAGGCCTGGTGGAATGGAACGCTAATACAAAATTTGCAAATACAAGTCCAAATAAAATGGATGTTTGTTTGCAAGTAAGTACCTCCAAAACCGAAATGCAACGCGCTTTTGTTATGTTTTATTTTAAATTATGCAAAAACTTTAAGGGCCATATCTCAACGAGGTTTAAAATAAACGGTGGTTAGGCCTAAACCATGTGGTTAGTTAAACGCACAGTTAAAAAACGCCAGGTTTTAAATATTTAATAGTCGTTAGCTAACAACGGATTGAACGCCGTAAATACCTCCACTAAACTGGACATATATTCGCCTATCATATTAAACCCTGTTCACGCTAAGTTGAAGGGCCTCTGTGGAAGGGTAAAGAAAGTTAATGACCTTGGCAATTGAACCCATAATGGGAGCCCCCAACGTCAACCAAAAGTCGTAAAATCTGCCACAGGTGTAATGCACTTGCCCATTGATAAGTTTGGTGGACTGTATATAAGTTTATTCACCAATGTGGTATTAAAATTGATTTGGCTAAAAATCCCACAATTGGGAGTGGTATAAATGCATGCCAAAGTGGTCGTGGTAAATAATCTGTAAGTGAACGATGCGAGATTTACCAAAATGAACATTGTTATTGGCATTATTTTATAGGATAAACAAATTACATGTGTACCAGAATATCTTATAGTCTAGAGCTATACACCCTTGTAGTGGTCTGTGGATTTACGACTGGGTGGCAACTACTCACTCACTGGTATTCAAGGTGTAAAACTAATAGGCTAGTGCTTAATTTCTCAAGTTGGGACCGTCACAGTTAGAGTGAACCGGGTTTATGTGCGCGGTGATAATATATATGTCAGATTATGCCTTCCGTAGTTGTAGATGCTATGCAGGGACTCTACCCTAACAAGTATGTATTTCAGATAGTGGGTGACAACTTTACTAAGGTCTATACAATTAAATGAAGACACACATCTTTAAAGGACAAAAGAAGAGAGAAGGTTATAGTTATAAAAAAATTGTAATTTTTGGAGATGCCTGAAATCCTGTCTTTGTGTGTATAATATAAATTCAAAATGATCACCTCATGACTTGGGGCAAGTACTTTACTTCATTAGTTCTGAGGCACCTGGTGGAGATTGAACGCTAAAATACACATTTGCAAATACAAGTCCAATAAATGGATGTTGTTTGCAGTAAGTACCCATCCAAACCGAAATGACCTGCGCTTTTGTTATTGTTTTATTAATATGCCAACTTTAAGGGCCATATTCTCAACGAGGTTTACAATAAACGTGTTAGCCTAACTGTGGTTAGCTAAACGACAGTTTAAAAACCTACAGGTTAAATATTTTAACTAGTCGTTTAGCTAACACGGTATTAACGCCTTAAATATCATCCACTGAACTGGGACATATCTTCGCCTATGCATTATTAAACCCTGTTCACGCAAGTTTGAAGGTCCTCTGTGGAAGGGTAACTAACGTTAATGGATTTGGCAATTGAACCCATTACTGGCGAGCCCCAAACTGTCACCAAAGTCGTAAATCGCCACAAGTTGTAATGCTTGCCATTGATGTTTGGTGGACTGATATAAGTTTATATCAACCATAGGGTATTAAATTGAATTTGGCTAAAATCCAGCACTTGTGTGGTAGACTGCATGCCAAATTGTCGTGGTAATAATCTGTAAGTGTCCATGAGAGATTTACCCAAAATCCTTAACATTTTTATTGCCTTTCTTTAATAGGATAACACAATTACTGTTCCCATAATATCTTATAGTCTAGAGCTATACACCCTTGTAGTGGTCTGTGGAGTTACGACTGTGACACTACTCACTCACCTGGTCTCTCAAGTGTAAACAACTATAAGGCTAGTGGCTTAATTTCTCAGTTGTGACCTTCACAGTTAGAGTGAACCGGGTTTACGTGCGCGGAACACGTTAGAGGTCAGATTGATGCCTTCCGTAGTTGTAGATGCTATGCAGGAACCCCACGGGTAAATTTCAAAGAATGTTGCGTTATGTTAGGAGCTTTAGAATTTGCTTCAGTGATAGATACAAAATGCCCTGGCCTATTTAAAAACTGTTGTATGTCGCTGTGCTGGCACTTGCTGTTATTCAATCTTAACAGATACACACGAGCATAAAATAGAAGCAAAGGAAAAAATGGAAGGACGAGAAAATCAACTGAGGACTCGGAAAGAAAGATAAGCGAACTAAAGGACCCGACAACTGTCTAACCACGATTATCACATATAGCTGAAATATCAGGCATTTTGATGAAGCATGAAGTTAAACACGCCTTAACTACCCCCGGACCAAGTTTTAAGTTTAACAACGTTTAAGACATGTTTACGATGTTCGGCTAAATTTAAACAGCGTTTTAAAGTTAACCATGCTTGGAGAATTGTGGTTATTTTAGCGGGCGTTTAAATGCGATTTAACCAGTGATTAGCGTTACACATTGTTTGAGACATACGGGACCACTAAGTCCAACTACTCGTAGTTGTAATCATGTTGTACTGTATATTCTTAATTAAAACAAACAATATTGATTTTGGATCACCTGTATTAAAGTATATATCTCTCTGGCCTTTTTTTGTCCAAAAAAAGCCAAATTTTTATGAATCAGCAAATAAAAACAAAACAAATGCACTTAATATATGCTCCAAAATTTAAATGCCTATTTTCAACAAATTGTTTGTGTTCTTTTTTTTGTTTTTTGCTTTAATCATCACTCAGTATACTTAACCCATCTTACCCCCAAAGCTGCTCCTCCAAATCTTGACTGAGTTACTGAGGCAGCTTAAAAGCTATTTTCAAATGAATTATTATTACGAAAACATGTGGGCTGTGATCTTATGGGACTCCGGAGACGGGGGCCCATATTGCATATGATGTAAGTGGGTTGACACTGAATAACGGCTCACTCAGTCTCAGTTGGGGAGGGTAGACATGGTTTATTTGCAGGCAAAGTAGATTCATGGATGAATAATAAAATGGTGGTTGAAAAAAAGACAATATATTGAATATAATAATATAATTTTAACCATGATCAATAAACGGTGTATTAGCATCATTTGTTTTTAATGTTATAATCTGCCCCTATTAAAATTGGTCAAAGAGCGCTTTCATTGCACACCCACGAGAACGTTGGAAGGTATTAATTGGACAAACAAAGAAAAAAACAATTTTTGCACTGGTTTGTTTCTGTTTTAATCAGCATAAAATTTCCAAATTTAAAAAACAAATCTTTTATATATAGAGAGGAGTTGGGCTTTCACTTAAGTTGCGATTTAAAACATTGGTACATTCTAAATATTACAATATGTTTTTAAAAAATGGAGTGAACTTTTCTGGACGTCCTCGTGTCTCTTATATTGTGTATGGTGTACCTAAACCCATTGTTAACACTGTAAGCTTTTTGTTGTTGTTTTTGTTTTTATAAATAAAACTCTTGTTAGAAGGAAATTTCTGGAAATAAAGTTGGCCCACCCAGTAAATTATTTTTCTTACTTTTGGGCCAATTAATTAAATTGGCCCACCCATTAAAATTATTCTTTATTTACCTCACTCTCCCTCAACCATCTCTCTCTCTTCTTCACCATCTCTTCTCCTCTCTCTTCTCTCTCTTCCCTGCACATTCTGTATGACTAATCTCTCCCCCTCTCTCTTACTCTTGTACATTTCCTCCTCTACAAGTACGTTTTCTCTCTCAATCCGCACCCAAATAACCTTACAATTACATTTTTACCTACCTCTCTCCCCTCGCTTTTCCTTCTTGATTTCCTTCTCCCTCTGCGTTTTGCCCGTTTTGTTTTGTTTACTTCACTTCTTTTTTTCCTTTCTTTTTCTCTCTCGGCTCCCCTCCCTCTTCTCCTCTCCTTCCCTCAATACTCCTGTCACATATTCCTTTCTCTCGTTTTTCTCCACCTCTTCTCTCTCTCTCTGTATAATATCTCTCCCCTCTCTCTTTCTATAAGGCCTCCCCCTCAACAGTTTCCCCTCTACCAATTCCGTTTTTTTCTCTCATTTTGTCTCGGGTCGTCCTCTCTCTCTCTTGACCACCTTTGCCTCTCCCCTTTCTCCCCCTCATGTCTCTCTTTTTCTCTCTCTCGCTCTCTTTTCTCTTTCTCTCTCTCGTCTCGCCACTATCTTTCTCTCACTCTCTCTCACCCCTCTTTCTAACTCCCCCCTCTTTCTCCTCTCACCTCCCTCCCTCTCCCTCCCTACCTACCTTCCCTCTCTCATCCATTCCCTCTCTCTCCCTCCCCCTCTCTATCCCCCCGTATCTCCCCCCTCTGCCTCTCCTCGCTTCTCTCTCTCTCCCCTCTCTCTCTTCCCTCTCCCTCTCTTTGCAATCTCGTCTCCCCTCTCGCACACTTTCTCAGCAGGCCTTTCTCTATAACCATTTTCGTCCAGTTATCATACCAGCGGGGATCGTAGCAACAGCCGTACAGACGATCACGCGCGCGGATCATATGCGAGCGCCGTGACATGCCCGCCGATGCGTTCACGGCCGCGGTCATGTGCGATGTGTGCGATCACCATGGACTAACCATTGCATAACAGAACGGGTCTTATGGGCAAATCAACAAGTGTTTAAATAAATTAACGCACGGGCGCCTGTGAAGCAAAGTTATGATTGGTCGAGGACTGGCGGTGCTACGCTGGAAAAGGAGGAAACGCCATAAAATTCCAATCCGATGGCGCTCCCCCGTCATTGCGTTTTAATAATAATAGACTAGCGGGAGCCCGAGCTCGCGCGGCTCCGCTGCTGAAGTGCATGGAGGGTCACTGACATAGAAGCGCTTCACTGAAACATAAGCATCACTGATACTACATACGACTGCGACAGGACCACCTCAACTCTCGTAATAAATTACCCGGTCACAACATTCTTAAAACTAAAAAACTTTTAATAACTGCAAGTTCCTTTAATCCCAGTCTGTAGCCCATGTAGTGTAACCATTTTCTAAGGAAACGTCAATATTTAATCCCATAAACTTTCTTGTATCATTTTAAATCATCTTCTTTTCAAAACACTCCCGTGTCATAAAACCATAGTTGCCGTCATAACCAGAACCCAAGCCGAAAAATGATGTTTTTTTCATTTCAATCGGTGGTCGTAGTTCTCATGTTCTAAATAATAAAACTTCCCGTATAGCCAACAATTTTTTTCTCACACTCTCAACTCCATATAAAGTTACCTGTCAATCCCTTCTTCTCTTTCTTCTTCCAGTTTCTTCTTTTTTCAACTGTATCCTCAACATCTCCCTACAATTACGTTTTCTCTCTCATTCGTCTCCGTCAACCATCTCTCCCCTCTCTCTTCACTCTTTCTCTATTTGCCTCAACTTTCCTTTTTTCCTTACCCCCTCTACAAGTAGTCACCCAAATACCCTTACAAATGACATTTTTACCTCTGTCTCGGCCTTTATCCTTTCTTTTATTCCTTCTCTGTTTTTTCACGGTTTGTTTTGTTTACTTCACTTCTACTTTTTTCCTTTCTTTTTCTCTCATCTGGCTCCCTCTCTTTTTCTCCCAATACTCTCTGTCCATTATTCTTTTTCTCTTGTTTTCTTTCATTCCCTCAACATTTTCCCTCGGCTCTACAAATTAGTTTTTGCTCTCTCATTCCATCTCTCTCTCTCCATCTATATCCCTCTCCCCTTTCACCCTCTCTGTCTCTCCTTTCTTTCTCCTCCTTTCAAACATTTCCCCTCTATAAATTAAGGCATACGTTTTCTGTCTCCTCGGTCGTCTCTCTGTTCGACCCACTTTCTCTATCTCCCCTTTTCTTTCTCTCTCCATCCGATCCCCCGCTCACTCTTTCTGCAGTCGGCCTCTCTTCTCCACTCTCCAGCATGTCCAGTGGCGTACAGACGGGATGCGTATAGCAAGGCGTTACAGACGAATCAAGCGTTTTCATATGCGTCCCGCCGTGCTTGCGTCACGACGCGGTCGTGCACCATGTGTGCTATACCAACGGCGTCACCTTTGCATAACATAATACCGGTGTTGGCAATCACACAATGTTTAAATAATTCCGCACGGCGCGCTGTGAGCACAGTTATATTGGGCAAAGTTGCGTTTAATATTATATGATATCATTGTGCCCCAACAGAATATTGTGTTGTCTTATTATGTGTTCAGTGTCACCCCGATATGGGTCACATGATTCAATCATCAATCAATCAATTTTTTCCTTCTCCACTCAATATATATTACGCACGCGGTAGTTTTTGACCCACCACCCCTGCATGCTCCAGAGCAGGTCTCCCTCACCAACCTCAAAAGGGCGCTATTAATTTTTGTCTTATCCTTTTTAGAAACTTAGAATTTTTCCCCTACCTGAAAAAATAATGAAAATTTTATATATTTTAAAAAGGACTACTGATATTCGAACCCGAGACCACTGTATCATTAGTCAGCTACCTAACCACAAGACCAGCGAGGATTGGTGTCCAGATTTTGCAATTCTAATCCTTGTAACATTTACGGAATAAATCGCTAGCCTACTGCTATTGTGGTCAGCACTCATATAATGAATAGCTCCGCTCTGAACGGTGCCACAACCTACGCTCCAGGAGCATGAGGGGTGTCAAAATCTCACACTTTCAATATGCACATCAAGTAGGTATAAAATTTATTACAAAAGACTAAAGGAGGTGGAGGATAGTTGGATACCACTAACGCAGAAAGCGTGAGTAGATTGATTTGGTAACCAATAAAAAAAAAATTACACTAGAAAAAATCAACATTATAATAAACGCCGGATACCCGACGGAGACACATAGCCATCCCATAACTGCCCTATCCCCTCCCGGAACCCTCCTTGAATCACGATCATATACCCCCCCATTCTCTGCCCAGATAACATCCTTCCAACAACAATGGGTTTTTTTAACCATAAGGTTGGATCATTTTCTTCCAGAATGGTACTATATAAATGCGAGGGTCATTTTTGTGTCCGTACCAGTACTATAGAATGGCATCTTAAAATGGGGCAAAATGTGTCCTGTAAATGGGTCTAAAAAATTGACTGCATTACAATAAAGATGGTTTTTTTTTGGCCAGCTATATTATGGTTCCATATTAATATGTTCTAATGAATGGGTCATATTTTTTGGAGATTACTCTATGAGGGTCATGTCAGAGGGTGTAATTAGTCAATCCCACAATGCACCATTTTTGGGAAATTCAACTCAATAGGTCCATGTGATCCCACAAAATCCTATTCTTAACACAGCCCACAGATTTTAGTCAAACAAAAAATCCACTTTTTTTGAACACTTTTTAATCTGTAGTACTGGACATGTGTTTAGTACAGTACAGTAGAGTATAGACACATTGCAAATGCATTATTGATGATTCAAAACCCCTCTGGGTCATGTCTATATGGATTTCTTTAGAAATGGGATGGGCGACTCAATGTCCCACGGTAGCATGTTTAACTGTTTAAGGAATTTCTATGAAAAAGTAACCATTGACAGCCCGGGTTGACCAGACATATCCCCTGCCTAATCATGCTAATGGGGGAGGCAGGGGCGTACCGAGGCAATCGAGCCATGTGAACAAAATTCCCAACAACTTGTAGACGACATCAAATGCTCCTTACCTTCCCCCTACGTACCTTCCCCCCGTCGGGACGCCGCCCAGGGTTGGAGCCTCAAAGATTTGACCTCATGAGATCGAATGCTAGCCCCTTCATCCGCCGGCAACTTCATCCCGGTACATTTTCATCCCCGGGACGATTCATCCCCGCGACGGATCATCCCCTCGACATTCATCCCCTAAACGTAAATTGACTGTACTTAGCACTTAGTTATATTGAAGAAACTGTACACACAATTACATGTGTGGAGCCTTGCCCGTCGCATTAGAGTCCTTGTAAATAAAACCTACACTTCTTTTACAATTCTCTCTTTTATTTCACATATATTCAGTACTTGCTTTCACTCTTTAAAACCACTCTCCCGACTTCCAGACCAGACTGATTTAAATTCTGTACACAATATACAGCTTTTTTATATTGACCATCAGAGACTAGCTTGTGCACTGCATGCATAATACCCAACACACCTGCTAAGCACATGTGCACTTTAAGGCTACCTATTAAAGCCTTTCACAGGAAGCAGGTCAGTGCCACAATTGCGTTTTCTCAGCCACACCCACGCTTTTAACTTCAATGCACTACCACATATTGTATGTACATTTATACTATGCAACTGAAGTAAATATCAAAAAGTAACATTTTATATTTAATTCAATTTTTCAACAAGTTTATGCCCAGATACCTATTTTCAATATTATATAACCCTACAACATGCCACTATGTAAAAACAAAAGCATGAATTGTCAATTAATGAAATAAAAATTAATTATAGAATTCTTGTTTACAATTGGTCACCAGTCTGAAAGCTGGGAATATTTCCTTTTTTCCCTGTGTTGGGAGATACTCATAGGCCATTTTAGGGGGGTCTAATCTTCTGCCAGTATGGGGGGTCCTCAACAATTTTATTACCATCATTGTACTTTTATGGACCAAATGTTTTCACTAAAAGGTATGAACAAAATTTGCCGACCCCCCTCTTCCACCGCCGCCACTACTCTCTCAGGCAATCCCTCTAATGCCATGATTACTACCAGTCGCAAGGAGCGAAGCGCATTTTTTATGACATCACTTCGTCGCTTATTGGAACAGCGACTGCCGTTATCTAATCGATAAGTCGCTAGCAGGGCCGTAGCCATGGGGGGTGCGGGCGGGTGCGCGCACCCCCCCCCCAAAAATGACAAGGTTCCGCTTTATGATGTTGAAGGTACGCTTTGTGCCATGTTTTAAGGTTCCGTGTTTGTCATTAAAAGTTTTGTCTTAAGGTTGTGGGCGCATGTTATCTGCATGACTATGCATGACTAAGCACTGTTTAACCATCGCATTACGAGTGTCGTTGTTACTACTAACCTGTTTGTTTTCTCAACGCTGCGAAACGATTTTTTTTATCCTTCCCCCCCCCCCCCCCACCCCCACCCCCCACCGGCCTCAGAATTGGAGACGACGGTGAAAAATTTAGAGTCAACCCGCGAGCGCAGCGAGCCGAAAATTTTTTTATGGTACGCAAAAGGTCGCTTCTGGCAACTCCGCACCCCCCACATAAATTCCTAAATTCCTGGCTACGGGCCTGGTCGCCGTAGCATCACCCAGTGACTTGACGCAAGCCCACGCAAGCCAGTTGAATTTAATTTCAACTCCAGTCGCTCAGACCCTCCCAGCGACTTTGACGCTGGAAGCGATTGACAAACGCTTCGAGCGTTTTTTTCACTAGCGATTTTACACAGTTGCACACTGCGACGGCAAGTATATCAGGGCTTAACGAGACCCTGGCAACATTTGAAAAATAGTCGCCCTCAAGATTTTTTCAAAATCGATATTTTTGCTGGGTTGTTGGAACTTTTATATACAAAAGCCCTCACCGAATGATTAAGACCAAATCAGCTTCCTTATTGGGTAAACCGAACGATTTTAATAAATTTAAAGCGCCGCTCAGGCGACGCTAATCAGCAGGACGAGAATAGCGTTTAACACAGAACACGGATGTTTCCCACGCTATGAGGCACCTGTTTGTTTTGATCGGTCCTATCCACCTGTGTGGTTTGTGTATCAGTGAGTACGAGTCAAAAATTTCCATGTAATACAACACATTTGTTGATTAAAGTTATGAAAACTTAAAGTTGGCCCTACATTAAAACCTGGATGCTTTATCCTCATATCAATGTCTCCTTCTGTTTTTTGGGGTATGTTATTTTTATGTGTAAATAATCTCTGTTCTTCCATGGCCAGACTATCATTTGAGAGCATTGAAGAAATTTCATATTTTGTGAAAATGTCCCGTGCAGTGCGCTTTAGTACACATTGGCCATTTGCTAATTAGTCTTTTGCGCATTTTGTAATTAAAAAGTCCCAAATTTTCAATTGTAGAAATATTTGCCAAATAATAATATAATAAAATAAAAATCTAAATTCACTTTTGGTAATGATCTAAGTGTATATATAAATTGTGGATCATGATGTCATATTTAAAAAGCATTTAAAATACGAACTCCATACCGTCACTTTCACCTACTTATAGCGCTAGCCCCGATAATGTTCTTTCTTTTTCCAGGATAATCGTCACGGGAGAAATATTCGGATGAATCGTCGCGGGGATTAAATGTCTCGGGGATGAAATGTACGGGGATGAAATGTCTTGTTTTCCGATGAATCGGCTGTTCAGATAGCGGAATGCATTTTGCATCGCATTTTAAACTTACTACCGCATTTTATCAGGCCCTTGACTGACTCAAAATTGTGACAGCCACACCGAGCGCTGCTGGACCATAGGCGCAAACTTACTTGTTACGCTATTGAGTATCCATCGCCACCAACTGATCTGTAGAGATCAGTGGCACGTGATCGAACATGGCATACCTGGTTGCTGTGTGCCCACTGCATTAGGCCCCGTTGGTATGTCCCGTACCTGTCGAAGCAATTTTTTAATATTCCCAAACGCGAGCTCCAACCGGAGTGTGATGAACGAACTTGTAAATCGGATTACGGGAGACGGCAGACAGCCACATCATTCCATCAATGACGTATATATTCCGCTCGATGATGTCCCATTGATTGTTGTTCACCCTTGATTTTCTTAACAGATGATTGCACAACACAACAAAACAGTGCAAGTGGCATGACACCACCTCAAAACCAATTTTTTTGTATCTTTTGCCCCGCATTGTTTGACTACACGTCATTTTTGCCATCCTGTATACATGGTATTAGGTGTCAAGTGTAAACGTGGAAAGTTCATGTCGTCACGATCTTTTGGTATCATAAGAGGTGTTTTCCTGGCAAACCAGAAGTGCACAGTCAATTGTAAAAACTCACGTCAGCCACAATTGGCGCAGTAAATCCCAGGGTTAGAATTTATACGCCTAGCCTAGGCAAATTTATCGACAATTCATGGTCTGATCTATTCACAGTTTTCAATTCGTTTTGAATGTAGTGTGAGTCATGCCACAAAAATGTTACGCGACGGCCTTATCAAGACAAGTCGGTAAAAGTACCATTGTGTCAAAAAGGAGAACAATTTGCAGACTCTGCTCAATTTCAGAAAGAATTTTTGTATTGTGCCACCACCCATGAATCATGATTGAAGGCTGTAGGGTGGCAGAATAACGACTACCATCCCCTTTTGCATAAAATTCTACATTTCTTTTAAGATTGTGTTTGGTGGACAGCAACTACGTAATTGACATGAATTAGTGAAAGATTGCTGACCTTTTTTTCCTTTTGATCAAAGGTTGTAGCCAGTTGGATCGCATCCATGGGTTCCTACTGGTCTGAGGTTTTTACTGAGCAAACTCTATTTAACGACTGTTGAAATGTTGACGATGTGGTTGGCAGAATACTAAATACAATCCCCTTTTGGCATAAAATTCTAGATTTCTTTGCAAGGGGCACATGTGGTGACAGTGGATCAGCACTGTTGCCTCTAGCATAAGGTTGTGGGTTCAGCCCCCTGTCCGCCAATGTGTTTGTGCACTTGGGCAAGGCAACTTTACCTCGCTTGCCGCCTCTCCACCCAGGATAAATTGGGTACCAGCATATTCTGGGAATGCAAACAGCACTCCTGGTGCGGGAAGGAGTGGGCGAACCCCCCACATCAACATTATAAGAGGGAGTCTGGCCCAAACGCCAATGATAGGGAGATGGGCACTCACCCCGCCTGCGTGGGCACATTTTGCATTTTTTTGCAAACTGAGGACCCCATTTGATGGTTGTACCCCGTGTAACAGTGGCATGCCATAGCCGGGAGCGGACCGACATCCGGGAAGTTTCAACAAAAACTCCCACAACAACTTGCGTTAAACTCATGCCGCGCTGCAAGAGAGTGTCATGCGATGGCAGTGAACATAAGCGCTATTTGCGCAGTTTGTTTTCAAAATCACGGATTCGGGATTCCCCTTTGTGTTCACCACGTGTGACATCATCTGCTCCCGGCTACAGGAGAAGGGTGCCCTGTCCAATATGTAACTTGGCTGTTGCCACCTATACTTTAGGCGTAAAAATTACAGTTTCTCGGCCTCCGCGCCATGCTTTTTGGCTGCCGCATCAAAAAAAGTTTTTTTTTTCTGTTATGAATTCTGTTTTTTTCTCAGAAAATTCATCGAAATCGAAGTAACTGTCACAGTTTTAGTTCGCAGAAATGTGTTCTCTTAGGCATCTATTGCCTGTGGTGAAAGCAAAACAGACCTTGATGGCCTGGAGACGTAAGTCAATTGGGAAGCTTTGTTGCTTATTGGACCCTCCCCCCTCTTGGATCGGCAATTAAAAAAAAACAAAAACTCCCCTCCTCCTCTCCTTGTTTCAAAAATTAGGACGAGAAACAAGTTTTTTTTTTTACTTTGGCCTACTATTTGGACATTAATATGTGGCGTCAAGTTAACACACGGCCTATGAGTTTGAGTGCATACATAGGCTCACTGGTGGCATCATGTTGAATCACGTACAAAGACGCTGCTTAAAACTTACTGAAAAAACACTTCTGACGCTAAATCAAGCATGTTGTTGATGTATAGAAATTCCCCCACAGGATGTATCTTTATACAGCACCTTAATCAACCATACCAATAAATTGTCCTTTGAATCGTCAAGTTGCCTCACCTACTGCCGATTGTTGATGTTGAAAATTAGCACTTCGCTATACTGGAGCAAAGTTCAAGGTCACACGCGGTGTGCGAAAAAGCAAGTCCATGATATACTTCCAGTCGCAGTGAGCCGATGTCTTTCAAACCGGATTTGGGCCTAAGATCAAGTGTTACGGATACTCACACGCAGAAATCGCTCCCTACACAGGAAGTATATACCTATACCGACACCCGGTTGACCCCTGTTTGACCCAAAACAGCATCCACAATTTAACAGTGGTTTCAAAAACCACCGTAGAGTTATGCTTTGGACTTAGGCTCCGGATAGAATTTGGAGTACCCGAAATTGGTTAAAAAATAACACCTTTGACAGATTTTTTCTAAGACTTCACCATTAATACATGATGTAACAGTTGAAGATCCTTCTTAGCAAAGTGAGAACCAGAGCCGGTTTTTAAAAAAAAAAAAAGCTTTTTTTGACCAATCAGAGACTAGCTTTTGCACTGCATGAATAAACCAACACCCATGGCTAGCACATGTGCCTTTAGTAAGCCCTACCTCTTAAAGAGCCTTTCACAGGAAGCATGGGTCAGTGCACAACAATGGCGTTTTCTCAGCCACACCAAGCTTTCAACTTCAGGCACTACACACTAGTGTAATGTACATTAATACTATGCACATAAGTAATATCAAAAAGTAACATTTTATATTTTAATTCAAAAATTTTCAACAATATTTATAGGCCAAGATACCTATTTTCCACATTATATCACCTGCCAACATGACACTATGTAAAATCAAAAATGAATTGTCAAACATGAAATAAAAATGAAAAAATAAGATATTCTTGTTTACAATTGTTACCAGTCTGAAAAGTGGGAATATTTCCTTGGGTGCCTGTGTTTGGAGATACTCCTAGGCATTTTTAAGGGTGTCATAAGTCCCTGCCAGTAGGGGGGTGCTCAACATTTTTGATTACCATCATTTTAAATGTTTATGGACACATATGCAACCTAAAAGTATGAACAGAATTTGCCGACCCCCATCTTCCACTGACTGCCCGACTCTCTCAGGCAATCCCTCTAGTGCCCATGATATACTACCCGTCGCCGGAGCGTAGGCGATTTTTTATGACATCACTTCCTTCGCTTAGTGGAAAAGCGACTGCCGATATCTAATCGATAAGTCGCTAACATACCCAAGCGACTTGACGCAAGCCCCCTCAAGCCATTGACTTGAATCAACTCAAGCGCTCATCTCCTCCAGCGACTTTGACGCGGAAGCGATGACAAAACGCTGCGAGCGTTTTTTCACTACGATTTTGCAGTCCGCACGCTGCTACGGCGTAATCTCATGGCATTAAAGAGACCTCGTCAACCTTTGAAAAATATGCGACCCTCAAGATTTCTTTCAAAATTGATGTTTGCATGGTTGTAAGGCTTTTATATACAAAGGCCCTCACCCTAAATGATTAAGACAAATACTTCTTATGGTTAAACAGAACGATTTTTATAATTTTAGCGTCGTCGGCGACGCGAAATTCAGCAGACGACGAAATGGCGCTTTACACAAGAACCCGAATGTTTCCCACGCTATGCACACTGTTTGAATCGTCTATAACCTTGTGGTTTGTGTACTCATGAGTACGAGTCAAAAATATTCATGTAATAACCCACATTTGTTGATTAAAGTTATGTAAAACTAAAGTTGGCCACAATTACCTGGATGTCTTTATCCCTCATATCAATGTCCCTATCGTTTTGGGGTATGTTATTTTTATGTGTAAATATATCTCTTTTCTTCCAATGGCAGACTATCATTTGAGAGCATTGAGAAATTTCTATTTTGTGAAAATGTTGCCATGTGCCCCTTTAAAGGTGCTTGTTCCGATTTATGTGTATTGTGTTCTCGACTCGATAATGCGAGGCTGGCCTTGCACATCACCCCGTCAATACCCGTGGGAAACAACCATGCGGTTTTTTTTATGGAGACGCAATAATGCATGTTTGCAATGCCCTATTCATACTGTGCTAATATTGATGGTTAACCACTAAACGGTAGTTTTTTTTTATATCGTGGGAATGAATGGATTTGAGTGCTCAGGACGACAATGAGCAAAATACAGCCTTTCACCTGATCTCAAAATCGATACTACTTCCCGTGTAAATTAGGGGGGGGGGGTCCCCATACAAAACGTTTTGATGTAAAAGGACCCTGTAAATTTTTCTCTAATTTTACTCTCCACACTAAAGGGCAGCTGATGTCACCATCCAGCAGGAGTTTCGGACTGCACCTTGGAATTCTCCATTGCTGTGTAGTGGTGTTCTTTTGTATACCACCACATTTGTGTTTATCCACGCATTAGGAATCGCATTAATCGTTCTGCATGAATTTTACTGATACTAATTATACAAGTAATCATTAAAAGTTATGTTATCTCACATTAACACATCCAGAAAAGCTGAAATATCTCTGTTCATTTAAACAAATCCACTCTATCCAACTCTTGAACACCACTTCCCTATACTCGATAATGGATTATACGAGCTGCACCAGCTCCCTGCCTCACTTGCTAAAAGAAGCAACTTTGAATTGGGTCAATTTCACAATTTTTTTAACCTGGCGGCGAGAATCTTTGACTAATGAGATTGAATGTTATATAGTTGGACAGGGAATGAATAACATTACAATGGTAGTGGAATTAGAAATAGCTGTTGTCTGGCCTTGTTAGAGTAAACAAACTTTGTTAAAAGGTCAAACACGATGAAAAACAGGTGTTTTCCACAGGAAAAGAGTAAAATCATGCTAAAAGCTGCCCACTATAACGAATTCTGGCGGTCGCCCTGGTAACCTATTTTGTCCGGGAGTGTGTTATTATGAGAGATTTTCTCAGCTCATAAACGGACTTGGAATTAGTGTGTCTCCAAGTTGAACGGAGTGTGACAGTAGTTGTGACCGTTTAATGCAAAAGCAGGTACCAATAGTTGTTCAATGACGTTCTCTGTGGGGCACAAAATTGCAACGGAGTAACTCATAGTGTGTTGCGTTAGTACCAAAGGTTTTTGATATGCAAAGACGATCGGAACACGCCCCTTTAAGACCATGGCCATTTGAAATCTCATTTGACGAATTTGTAATTAAAAAGTCCAAATTTCAAAGGTAGAAATATTTGCACAATAATAAAATAATAAATAAAAATCTCAATTCATTTTGGTATGATCTAAGTGTATATATAAATTGAATCATGCTTCATATTTAAAAAGAAATTTAATACGACGACATACCTCACTTTCACCTCGTATAGCCGGGCTAGCCCGATACTTGTATTTCTTTCCAGGATGAATCGTCACAGGGATGAAATATCACGGGGATGAATCGTCGCGGTGATGAAATGTCTCGGGATGAATTGTACGGGGATGAAATGTCTGGTTTCCGATGAATCGGCTGTTCAGATAGCGGACAGTCATTTTGCAATCAGCATTTTAAACTTACGCCTTTTATGTAACAGCTATGCCAAAAACAACAACAAACCAGTGCAGTGGCATGCCACAGCAACAAATTCTTTTGTATTCTTTGCACCCGCATTGTTTGACTACACGTCATTTGCATTTTTTCCCTGTGTATACAGGTATTAGGGTGTCAGTTGTCAAATAGAGTGGCAAGTTCAGTCGTCACGATTTTGGTATCAAAGGAAGTTGTTTTCCTTGGCAACCGAAGTTCGCGCACAGTCAATTGTAAAAACTTCACTCAAGACAGCATTGGCAGCAGTAGCAGTAAAATCAAAGGTAATAATTTTTAGCCTAGCCTAGGCAAATTTATCGACAATTTCCTGGTACTGAATATTCACAGTTTTCAAGTCGTTTGGAAGTAGTGTGAAAGTCATGCCAAAAAATGTTACGGCCTTATCAAGACAAGTCGGTAAAAAGTACAATTTCCAATTTGTCAAAATGAAGAAACTAAATACATCCCTTTGCTAAAATTCTAAATTCTTGTAAGATGTGTTTTGGGGTACAGCATACTGTAATATTGACATTAATTAGTTGAAAAGAGATTGCTACTTTTGATCAAAGGTGTAGCCAGTTGGATCGAATCCATGGGTTCCTATGGAGGTTTGTACTGAGCAAAACTCTATTAACTACATGTTGAAGGATGTGTGGTGGCAGAATACTAATAATCTTTTGCATAAAAATTCTAGATTTTTGCAAGGGCAAGTGTGGTTGCAGTGCCAGTGGATCAGCATTTCGCCTCATAAGCATAAGGTGTGGTTCGAGCCCGCTGTCGCCCAGTGTTGTGCACTTGGGCAAGCACTTTACCTCGCTTGCCTCTCTCCACCCAGGAGTATAATGGGTACCAGCTTATGTGGGAATGCAAAACAGACTCGCTGTGCGGGCGGAGTGGCGAACCCCCCCACAGCAACATATAGGGGAGTCTGGCCCAAACGCCAATGCAGAGAGATGGGCATTCCGCCGGCAGGCGGCACCATTGCATTTTTTGCAAAAATGGGACACACATTTGATGGGTGTACCGTTTTGTATAGTGGCATAGCCAATAGCCGGGAGCGGAGGCAGACACCGGAGTTCAGGACAAAATCTGCCCCAGCAACAACTGGCGTAACTCGATGCGCGCGCACGCATAGTAGTCATGCGATGGCAGTGAACATAAAGCGCTATTTGCGCAGTTTGTTTTTACCGCGATTCAGGGATTCCCTTGTTTTCACCACGATGTGACATCAGTATGCTCCAGGCTCGTAGGAAGAAGGTGACTAGTTCCAATAATTGTAACTTGCCCACCTATACCAGGGATCCTAAATATACATCGGGATAGGACACTCATCAACGAAGTGGAGGCAAACTGCACACTGATCTGCATGAAATCCGTTTACTTATGGTCACGGT
Source organism: Ophioderma brevispina (assembly GCA_023653785.1). Taxonomy (NCBI): domain Eukaryota; kingdom Metazoa; phylum Echinodermata; class Ophiuroidea; order Amphilepidida; family Ophiodermatidae; genus Ophioderma; species Ophioderma brevispina. Next base: position 73,014 of record JAMKCH010080508.1, on the reverse strand, counting down.
CGTAACGTGGAGCTGTGCCGCCCTACGCCATTCCCGAGGTTACGTCATACGCATATATCAGGTTACTATAGTACCTGGTGGCGAGCTATATGGCAATAATATTCTCCTGAACAAGAAAAGATAAACATTTTATTTTTAACATGTTGAAAGTATTTTTTCTAAATGTATTAAAGAAGGCCATTAAAAATTTAGTGGTTGGGATTTATTCCGTTTGATGTAAAATTACGATATAGCCTACATTAGCATTTACACTCGCCGTTAAGGTGGTATGAGATAATTTTCAACCGGCGATGATTAAAATTTTTGGCGCTTTTCTTTTCAAGATTCATCTCACTGGATTACTATGCCTTGTGCAATGTATAAGGCATTTGTACCACAGTTTGGTCACCCGCCTCTGCCTATACCTTTAAAGGCCAAGTTAAAAAACTATACTAGTTTTCTCGTCCTCGCGACCGCATGGTGTTGGCTGCAGCATCAAAAAAAGTTTTTTTTTTTTTTATTATTTTGTTGTTTTCTCGGAAAATTCATCGACAATCGGAGTAATTTCACATTTAGTTCGGCTAATTGCTATTATGCAGTTCTATTGCCTTTGGAGGACCAAAAAAAACATACCTGTGAGTCTTGAAGAAATAAAGTAAATTTGGGAAGTTTGTTGCCTTTTGGAAAGGACCATCACCATCTTGGATCGGCAATTTAAAAAAAAAAAAAAAAAAAAACTGCCCTCCTCCTCCTTTTTTCAAAAAGTAGGACGAAAACAAGTTTTTTTTTTTGACTTGGCCTAATATTGGACATTATATTGTGCGTCAGTACAATCACAGGCTTGAGTTTGAGTTTCATACATGGGCTCAGGTTTGCAATCCATTTGAAGTCAACTTACAAGACGCTGCTTAAAACTACTGCAAAAAAACACTTCTGACGCTTAAATAAGATGTGGTTGATGTATAGTAATTCCCACAAGGATGTATCTTATATCAGCAACATTTTATCAAACATAAAAACCAAATAAAATTGTCCTTTGAATCGTCAAGTTGCCCCAACTTAATGCCAGATTTGTTGATGTTGAAAATTTAGCACTTCCGCTATACGAGAGCAAAGTTCAAGGGTCACACGGTGTGCGAAAAAGCAAGCCCATTATATACTTCCAGTCGCAGTGAGCGATTGTCTTGCGCAAAACCGGATATGGGCCAGAGATCAAGTGTTACGCATACTCACACACAGAAATTGCTCCCTACAACTGGAAGTATATACCTTATACCTTGACCCCGGTTGACCCCTGTTTGACCCAAAACAGCATCAACTTTACAGTGGTTTCAAAAAACCACCGTAGAGTTATGCTTTGGACTTAGGCTCCGAATAGAATTTGGAGTACCCGAAATTGATGGAAGAATATCACCTTTGACAGATTTTTTCTAAGACTTCAACAATTATAGCAGTGATGTAAACGTTTGAAAGATACTTCTTAGCAAAGTGAGACCAGAGCCAAGTAATAGCCTGATTAGAGGTACTTGAAATGTCATCTCTTATATCTGAAGTCAAACTGATATTTCCGTTGCAGGACCTGAGATACTGATCAGTGAATGACATTGTTGAAAGACATGAATCTCAGGTCGTGCTAGCAGGACTAGAAGGGTGCCTACCTTGAACAAAAACGGTGGAAATATGTGTTAAGGGTGCATTTTGTAAGTCCATGTTCAACGCATCATATCCCCCCTTTAATACAAGCCCCCCCCCCAGTCCCAATAATTGTGACTACACATTTGACATTATTTTAACATTGGTCATTATCATATCACTGAATGTGTAGTCACAAAAGTTTATGTGTAATTGGTTAGCCATTTAACAATTCTACTGCACTCACCTCTCCAATCAGTTTCAAGCAGCATATATGGAGATATCAATCATCAATCCATCACATAGTATTATCCTTACTATCTCTTCTATCCAGATGTGCAATGGTTATTTTTTGGCTGTGTGGTGAGTACGGTGGTTTGGGGTTGGAGCGTATAGGTGTGCCTGGCTACAGAGCGCGTAGCTCTGTAGCCATGGCGCCTATTAGGTTTGGTAGGCATCATTTTTTGCAGCAAGGTTTGAGAAGTGGTGAGTTATATTCACACCGATAATCTTTAGGCCTATTTATCTTTTATTATTTTTAGAATTCGCTGTTGCTGTTAGGATTGGAATGTCCTACCCCCTGCAACTATCGAAGACTGCAAATTAATCTCGACATTAGCTTTTATATAAGTCACGCCGTAAAGGGCCGATATATACAAAGTCACAAGGTGTTGTGGTTTAGGATATAAAAATCATGAGGCGGATAGTCCAGAACGCACCTGGGTCGAATTCATATCAAATTCGGGATTTTAATAATCGGGATGTTCCAAAAACACACCATTAATGTCAAAACAGTGCAAAATTTACCCCTCATTAGTCATTACCAAAACGATGTCCGATGGCGAAAATGCGATCCTTTTTCCACGTGTTTAGTAAAGCGGATGCGTAGCGTGTATATATCTGAGTGTGGTTCCCCCGGGGCAAAAAATAATATGTCAAACAATGCCGTGACGTCACCACTTCTCTTATCTTCAAAGTTTTCCAAAAATTGGCTCGCAAACTCATAATAAGAGTCCAATTCAAAAATCAACTGTAGAAATTCATACTTTAATAATCTATCTTCATGTATGACCGGTTATTTGAGATAATGACCGTCCCATGATCTTGCTATTTGATGACAAAAGTAGAAGGCCAATTCCTGCTTCCAAGGCCGAAATGTGAAGACGTCTACCCGATTTTGTTTTTTGCTCGCTGTCGCGTATTGGCCGCATGGCGGCGGGCTGTTAGCGTCCAGTTTTAAGACTGAACATGCAGGAGGTAATTGTTTTCAGAAAAATCAGTGATTTTATTCTGCTTTCTTTACACTTTACTTTTTGAAGGAGTTGGTGCTAGTCAGATTTGGACAATCAAATTTCATCAGAATTTCATACTTAGTTGCCAGCATTTTGACAAATCTTTTATTATGATACTTCTAGACATAGTCCTCAAGATAAAATCAGGTAAATTTGATGGATTTTGGAGGCTTTTATTTTTATCTAAAATTGGTGGTGGTTAAATGGCTAACCAATTACACATAACCTTTTGTGACTACACATTCAGTGATATGATAATGACCAATGTTAAAATAAATGTCAAATGTGTAGTCACGGACTTTCGGACCCTATTTGCCAACCAATTGGGAAAGTATTTCCTCTTAATTTGGCTTTTTCCCCGTCAGAACCACAAGGCTGCCTACACCACTGGCTGAAGCAGCAGCTAGCAGAAACATACTTTCAATGATACGGGTAATGTAAACGTTTGAAGGTCATCAGTCAGAAGTGTGATAGCACACAACATTGGGATTCACATAGCAGATTCCATAGCCATTTTGTAACCATAGGCGTTTTTCTATTGAGCAATATTTTCCGGATCAAACCGGGTAAAGGATTAAAACTGGTTAATAGAAATGACCTTCTCTGGTATTTGCTACTTTTTACTGGGGAAATTCTCTCTGGCAACCATCCTTGTTTTGGAAGGATTTTTACCCGAGAATATACCGGATCACGTCAATAGAAAAAGACCCCACTCCGCATCAGTGCGCATGCAGTAGAGAAACCGGAAATTGGCTGGGTCACTGAAACAAAGGCGCGGCTTACAATTTAGATCAACAACACACGGGTTGATGTATGGAGCAGCGAAACAACTGTAAAAGTGCCATAAAATACGCCGGGCTCGTTGTGTTCTATATCGTAATGCTTGGTACTAAAGTAACTACGCATCTCGCTTAACTGGACTTCAGATTTTGGCCGGAAATATGTGAATCAACAATGTATATTACAGACTGTGGCTATCAATTCCCGGGAACAGGGTATCCACATGCATTGCAATATTGACCCATGAATGATCTCTACCCGGCAAATTTTCACTTGGGTCTCTGAAGTTCCCCGAATGCTCGCTCCAGAAAATGGGCCCTCTCTCCACTATCGTACACTATTTCACCGGGGAAAAATCTCACCGGTAAAATACTGGATGCTCAATAGAAAACGCTACCTGATCAATAAAAATACATCAGACCTAAGGTTACCCAGTCATTGGGAATAGCATCGTCCCCAGAGCCCCAGATTTATTCGAAGTGGACAAATGTTTTGTATCGGAACCTTTTCTCCTTTACCCTGTGGAAATACAATTGCAGAGCAAAAATTTACCCCATTTGGTCGACCAATAATTAATTTAGTTTAACAAAATCACATTTTATAGCTCATCACATCAAAACAGACGGAAATATCGGCGTGAAACTTTACAGTGGGGGTTGGGGGTGAAGGCGTTCTATCAAGATGAAAACTTAACTGGGCCATCCCCCTTTAATCTTTGAATGAACAGTAATGTTGTATCAGCTTGGTCTTGCTGAGATGCTCACCACTGCAACGGTTACAGTTCCCAATACTAGAGTGCAAAAAATGACTTTGAACAAAATGAATATAGTTGGTTACATTTCGAAGAAATTCTCTGAGAGTGCTTTGTCTTTCCGATAACCAACTAGAATCATGGCAAGATGTGAAGAGAGATACGGCCCAACATTTGCCCTCAGCTTTTGGTTTCCCGAGGCACAGTTGGCTGTGCCCCGGGGAGTAACACCCCAAGTTGGACACTGGCGAACTAAGAAATCCCCCCCTACTATCAGCTGTTAAGGTACCAGAAATTAGGTGAGTCTTTTCACAACAATTATCATATTCATTCAATTGGACAAATTTATTTAGGTAGCATTGTTTGTGTCGCCTGCCCTAAGCAGTGAAGACACATAGGATCACTTTGTGGTGTCGCCTGCCCTAAGGCAGGAAGACCCATAGGGGATACTTTGTCCACTGTAGTTGTCTGTTGTTGATGTCTGTTGTCCTGTTGTTGGTGTTGATGTCCCCTGGTTTCTGACAAATGGTTAACCTTTTCCTGTATATCCTCATACTTTGATGGAGTGTAAACCAAACTGGGTCACAGGTGCAACATGGCATCCCCACTGTTGATGATGTCAAAGGTCCATGCAGTTCAAAGTCATGTGAGTTCAAGTTGTAAATAGGCGAAAATGTAAAATTGAACCTCATTGAAAAGTTGAAGTTCAATTGGGCACCAAACTTGAATCATAGGTGCAACATGGGATCCCTCATTTGTTTGATGAGTCAATGGTCACATATCAATGTCAAGGTCATGTTGGCCTATCATTCACTAACCGCGACGGCAGGCGACTCAAGTGGTCCGAGGACCGATTTTATTTTTTTTAAAGTGTGTCACTCAGAAAAATGTTTACAATGACTTTTAAAATGAGCATTTTCCAGTCTCTGAAGTTTATTTTGTTTTTAGGTACATAATAGTTTAATAACCAATCAAGATGTAGTAAGAAAAAGCTTAAAGGTGCCACGAGAGATTTTTTGAGGCCACCCAAATATTGTGTCATAATAGTAATTTTCATATAGATTACACACTCAGCCTATTTCTGCCTTGTATTTCGCGACAGAATGTCTAAGAGAGAAAAGGCGATTTGTAATTTGCTTGGTATTTCAATGAAAACATAGGCTGAATTTCATATAAATTTCTCACTATACGAAATTAAAAATGTGACCATGTTTTCACCAAAGAAACATTTCTTCGGCTTAATCCCTTTCAATGGGGATATTTGATGGAAAGCGCAAAAAATCAGTACTTCTATTTTTTAAAGGGACACCGCTATGTTAAATCTCTTGGTGGCATCCTTTAAAAGGAGCATTTTGACAGAGTCTATTTGGATCGGATTATTTTAGATGCTCCTACTCTTGGTTCCTTTCAAGTCTGTGTCTGAAAGGCATCAACGTAGGCAAAGTTTATAAACCAAGCCTTCAAAATTACTGAAATGCTGCTCATCACAATTGTCGTAAAATTTATAATTGCCCCTTGAAGCAAACTGGAAAGCTTGTTACTCATGTTGCCACTGCAATTGTAAAGAAAGTTACCATTACTGATGCTATAAGTAAGATATAAGATTGTAACACCATCTACTTTTCTGATATTCGTTTGCAGTGGTGACCACACCGAGTCGGTTCTCAGATTTTTTTTTTGATCCGGAAACTTACCAGGTATGAATAATTGCTGTACTCTTCTGGAACAACCACGACAGCACCGCCTGTCACAATCGGCCAGTACCGTGTCTGCCACTTCTACCACTCAGCAGAGCAGAAGAGATGGCTGTATAAGACTCATGTGATCATCAGAAGAAACTGACTCGCCAGACCAGACACGGATGAAGGACAGCTGAAACTTTCTATGATGCTGAAGAGTGAGTGAACATTCTTATGCGAGCACAGTACAAACTTCCACTGGCGGAAGTGTACCACTGCCTTGTAGTTCAGGTAAAATCCTAGAATTTAGCATATTTTTTTATTTTTTTGGCAATTTTTATTTTAAGAATTGTGTTTGTGAATTCTCATTTTGGAAATGCTATTATGACGTTTAGTACATAAATGACTGTACAGTGCAAAATAAACCTCTGTATAACCCGTGTTTCTAAGGTGAGTGTTCCAAAGCAGGTCATGATTTCTTTATTACCAACCCCGACATCACATTGTGTTTCATCTTTACGATATTAAGGGGCATTTCGCGATCCCCAGCCTCGTCCCCCACTTACCTCCAAAAGTTGAATTTTTCATATCATCTGAACGTTAACATTAGTAATCTATGTGTGCCCAATCTATGTTCAACTTTTGTCTTGCTGTAATAACTCTCAATTTGTTTTATTTTCTGTCCGTAAACGGACAGAAATTTAACACATGGCCTATTGGGACCGTGGGAAATGAGTATTTGCTCAAAATACAAAACCGCAAAGTCGGGATCAGCTAAAAAGTTGTGAATAAGCTTTGCTCAAGGATATCTAGTGAACAATAAATAAAACAGAAGGTGCTGGAATCACGAAATGCACCTTTAACTCCAGCAACATAAATAGTTCTGTGCGGTTATTTACATGTACTGAACATTGCAAAAAGGCACACAAGGAGTTTCTCTAAATTAATGACCTTTTTAAATCACAGAAGTAAATAATACCCTGCAGAAAACTGGCATGTAGTGTCCGGTATAAATTATTGAGCATCTTGGTAAGAGTTCCATATGTCCCCCTCCCTACGAATTCTGCAACCTTATCCTGTGGTTTATTCCATCAAGGCTGCAGAATTTGTAGGGGAGGGGCCATATGGAACTCTTTCCAAAATTTTTACAAAAATTCCCGGGGGGGGGGGCCAGTTGTATTCAAAGGTGGATATGATGCGTGAACATGGTCCCAAATGCAGGCTAAACAAGTATTTTCACCGACTAAAAAACATACCCTAAACAATCATTTTTGTCTGTTTTTGCTACCATAAACAATTCATTTGTCAGTTTTTGCTACCTTAAACAAGTAAGCAATGCATTGTGACCCTTATTATCTCCTTATTATCTGGCTTAGCTCATGTTGCTTTACTTCCAAATTACAATATTTTTGATAATTTTGATCTTGCGTACATCACAATTTGAGGGTTACGAAAAAACATACCCTTTTTTCCATATTTTGCTGTTTTTGACACCCTAATCAATGTACGCGCGTACATCAACTGTTTGAAAAAAGATACCCTTTTTACGCGTTTCTTGTTCACGCATCATATCCACCTTTGAATACAACTGGCCACCCTGGGCAAAAATTATACTTTGTTAAAGTACGAGTATGCAGTTTTCTGGAACATAATAAGCTTTATTTGACAAATCCTTTTTCGGAAATGGTGACTTGGGTCCGGGGAGAGAAGGCACATTTTTGCCATTTGGTGGATCCCCCAGTCCCCCATCCCGATAAAACCCTGACCGTGACCATTTTTAGTCATGTACCTAACCAGTAAGTTTGAGCTATATGTAACTTCCAGATTAGTAATGCTGTAATTTACATATTTACATCTGCATTATCCTCTTGTTTTACCCAACTATTTCTAGTTACCATCAGAAGTACATGCTTCGTCAGCGACGCAGCCTTCTGTCCAGTCTCAACTTCTCTGAAAAGGAAATGCTGAATGGTCACGCAGCCTCTCGTCTCAATGGTTATGTGGGAGGATTTGGTAGCGCTCAAGACTTGCAGAAGGAAGCAAAAACACTTGGGTTGACAGAGGCGCAGTTGAAGACGGTAGAGTCACTGATTCGTTAAATATAAATGCTTTTTTGGTCGTAAGGTTTACTGCATGCAATAACTCTTCTTTTTTTCACTTAATTTTTATCCACTACAACCAACATTAGACTGAGACAATATCAAATAATTGATTCACTGTAAGAAAAATCCATGTACGAAGTGACATTTTTGTTATCAGTAGCAAATATTGAATTATCACATGATCAATTATGACCATCACTGTGTTTCAGACTGTACACTCTACAGATCCCAGTCTTCTCAAAGTGGTATTGCATAGGCAATCTTCAGAAAAATAGCATTCTTTGATATATTTTGTGTGTTTTAAGGAGTTAGTAATATTGAACCACTCGGTGGTAGTCAAATTATTGTGCAGCTGGAATTACTGATAAAAATGTTGGTATAATCATTGTTCTGTTTGAAGGTTTTTTCAATTATTGCATCAGACTAACTGTTATCAGAGAAAATTAGAGTCAGTCATGGACTTGTGGAGGGCTGATTTCTAAAAGGGAACCAACAAAAATGCTGCCCTGAATCATTGTTTATCCATATATTCATCTATCGTTTCTTAAACAACCTGATGGTACATTCATACACAACTATTTAATATGAAAATGTTCATCTTTAAATGTATTGATTCGTTTAATTTGGCTATGTATTATTTGCTCAGGGGCGAATCCAGAATTTCTCAATAGAGGGGGTGCCAGATTTTAATCGGTTCAAAATTCTGAGGGGCGGGGGGTTACATCTACACAGCACCCAACACCCTATACCGTCAGTCTTGGAGATCTACAGTGCGCCCGGCACCCTGTGCGGCGCCGGGCGCCCTGTGGTCTGCAAAAAATCGAGGGGCATGTGTCGGGTGCGCCCCCCTCTAAATCCGCTCCTGTTGCTATAAGATATCTAAATCAAAATAATTACATAACAAGGAACAAAAATTGTACAGGGCAGTAGATGGAATTGTAATGTACCATTTTACAAATCAGTGCTTCACACAGTAAATGTATTTATCAGCATTATATGTACTTGCATTTCTATGTAACTACTACCATAAAATACTGCCACAGCCATATATCTTAAAAATTGGATGTCTTTTCTTGTAGTGTAGTAAATTTGCTTGCTTTATTTGGTGCTTTGTGAAACCTGGCATTTTAAATGAAGTAAACAATGATATTTGTGCCCAAATTCAACCCAATTTAAATAGCATCATGATTCAGCACTATTACAAAATTTGATTTCTCAGAAGAACAAATAGGAAAATATTGGTGTAATGAAATAGATTTCTTGTTTCCAAGAAAACTGGCTTTGTAATTTACTGTAAATCAGAAGTTGAATATTTTGTTTATGGATCGGCAAAGTTAAAGGTGGTTGTTCCGATTTATATGTATTGTGTTCTCTACTTGATATGAGAGCCTGGCACTTGCACATACACCCCATCAAGTACCGTGGGAAACAAACTTGTGGTTTTTATGGTAGACGCAATAATGCATGTTGCAAAGCCCTATTCAATACTGTGCTAATAAAGTGGTCAACCACTAAAACGGCGGTTTTTTGTTAATATCTTGTGAATGAAATGGATTCGAGGGCTCAAATTTCAGGACGACAATAAGAAAAATATGGCCTTTCATCTGATATCAAAATCGATACTACTTCCGGGTAAATCAGGGGGTCCCAAAGACGATCGGAACACGCCCCTTTAAGTCAGCAAAGTACTAAGAATGCCCTACCACTGTGTGTGAAACTTGGTAACTGGAGAATGTAATAGCAATACTTTTTTAAAGATTTGAACCAGTGCTTTCGCATAAAGGCAGTATCATCAGTGATTTTCAAAATCAGAAAATAATAAAACATCAAAAATCAGATTTTGTTTTTGTATGTTGTTAACAAGTATAAGTATCCAAACATACTCCACAAGTGATAAGACTGAAAGCAACCTAATAACGATAAATTTGGGTATCTTAGTCATTACTATCCATTCGGACACACACTGCAACGTGCAATAGAGATTCAATTCCTAAAACACTGCTGGTTTCATGCTTTTAGAACTTTTATCACCAGATATTTGATGTCATACACACTAGATGTAAATATTCAGATGAACTTTGCTCAATTAATCAGTTTTCTACAGATAAGCTTGCTCTACTAATCCGTTTTCTAAAGAAAAGCTTGTGTGTGTGTGAGTAGAATCATAGTACTGGTATGGTATTTAACAACTTTTATCTCCATGGTGGTGACCTTGATATGGAAATGATGTAATCAATTAAAGCAGTTAGTAGTCAACAATGCCCTTAAAACCAAATCATATTATGGTAGGAGAAATTAAATAAAGAACAAATCTTTTAAATTTCTCTTAAATTTTATAAAATGAGATACAAATGTATATGACAATATGATATATCAGCTCTATGTTCAAAAGGATGTGTATTGTGTATTTTTAACGTGCGACATATCCACGTAAACGTGCTCAAGGCGCTGTGCGGCAGCCATGAAAGGCGCTCAGCACATCAGAGAAACCGTAATACCACTATACCAGAACAGATTTATGCCAAGACGCTTGATTTTAGATATATTGCATCATTCTTTAAACACAGCTTTGAATACGTGAACCTTGTCATTGTAAAATTAATCTCTGTTTGTTATGGTCCATTTTAATATGCTGTGTAACCAATTCTGAGTCAGTGATAGCATTTTCACACCTCACCATTATCTAACAATACAAACAGCAAAATGTGGTGGGCCTTTAAAATCCGAGCAGAAATGCTGCGATTAGCTTCCGTTTATAAAACACAGGTCAGGACAAGTCTCCTGGCATAAAGGATCCATTCATATTTCACTGCATTCAGTGCATGAAAATAGAAACCATGTCTGACCCAACACAGCAGCAGCAGCGCAATGCAAATGTGGAACTGTGTTTCTACTGGCATTGATTCAGAGATGGTTTTCATCCATTCACTGCACTGTCTTGCATGCGTGAGTATAATGCCTGTAGTGTGCATTATTCCCGACAAATTGCAACATGAATTGGCTCTAAAGGAAACAGCCCCTCGGGTGCAAGCAGAACATGTTTTGTGAACCAACCCATACTGCATTGTGTTTTAGGAATTCACGTCAGCAGTGGCCGTAACCATACGTTGCAAATGGGGGGGCTGAAGGGGTGCCAAGAATTTTTTTGAGGGGCAAATTGGGCCTTCTCCATAGACACTGTACAAAAAGTCAGTCCATTTCGGGGGGCCTGAAGGGGGGGCAAGGGTTCTCTTGGGGGGCCTTGCCCCCCTGCCCCCCCCCCCCCCCCCCGCTCCGCTGGTTACGCCACTGTTGATATGGTCATGTGACCCCATCCCCACATAATGCCTATTCCCACCACAAACACACAAACAGATGACTTGTTTCTTTTTTAAGCATAGAAAATGTAGACCTACTTCTGGATTTTTTTGCTTGATCTTGGAATGTTCTGTTGCTTGTTAACTTCTAAAGGGGGATTTTGTTGATCCACAGCCTTGTCCCCCAATTTACCTAAAAAAAGTTGAGATTTTATATCATCTGAACCGTCAACATTTTGTAGTCCATGTATACCTAATCTCACGTGTGCAATTGGGTCATATCTGTAAGAAATTCGCAATGTTTTGTATTTTCTGTCTGTAACGGACAAAATTATAGCACATTGGCCTATGGAACCGTGGGAAGAAGCATTTGCTAACACCACAAAAAAAATGTGAATAGCTGGTTCTCAAGGATATAGAGTTTATATAGAATAAAACAGAATGTGTGGAAAACACTAATGGTGTACCTTTAAGCACTTAATGTCCTCAAGTACTCTGTAGAGTACAGTACAGAAGGTATAGATATATTGCATTGCATTATGGGATTGGTAAACCATCTCTAAGGGTTTCAAATAGTCTATTTTTGTGTTATTTAATTGTGTGTTTGTATATACTCAGTTTAGTATACTCGTATACTAAAACTTTAGTAAAATGTTGTATAAGATGTTAAATATCTTTGCCTGGTAGTGTCAGCCCTTTGTGGATGGGTGTGCTGCATATGACGTCTGGCAGCCAATTCAAGGTCAATACTTGAAGCTGGTGGACTGATTAACTTTCAGCTACCATTTACAAGTGGTTGACACTACTGAGAGCCAACAGATTTAATGATCTAATGAAAGAAGAAATAAAATATGGAAAGTTTTTACAACTGTAATTTGAGTGATCAATTCTTTACAGCGTGTTCATTAAAGAGGGAATTTGGCAACAAAGGGTGTATACATTCCTAAGACCTACGATCTAAGACCCAAGATCTAGCTTAAGTCCTTGTATCAAATTCCACTATATATTTTGGTGCCAAAAAGTTAAGGTCTTAGTTTTGTAGTTGGGTAAGGGTCCAACTACAAAACTAAGACCCTGTATCAAATTCCAGTAAAACACATTTTGGCACCAAAAAAGTTAGGGTCTTAGTTTTGTAGTTGCGTAAGGGTCCAACTACAAAACTAAGACCCTGTATCAAATCCCACTAAAATACATTTTGGGCGCCAAAATGTACAGGGTCTAAATTTTAAGATTTAGGGTTTTGGGTCTTAGGAATGTATACACCCCAAACAAAAATATTTACAAATACTGAAATGAACCTGCATTACAGTTGCATTCACATATTTTGGTGTGTAAAAATTTCTGATTTTGCTGATATTTCTGATTTCAAGTATTTCCTCCATGACTGCTTCATACAGGGATGTGGTAATCCACCGAGCACCTGTCAGATCAATATCTTTAAAGGTGCAAAAGAGATTTTGGGACATCCATCTATTGTGTCATGTAGTGGTTTCATTTAGATAAGACCAGCAATAGATTTCTTGACCTTGTAATAGGGCTAACAGAAATGCCTTGAAGGTTAAAACAAAATGCAATTGATTTAATTTCCCATATATAAACCGCTGAATTTAGTTTTGCTCTATAATAAATTAGAATTTCATTAATTGTGCCCACCAAAAAAATATTCTCAGTTATGCATTTCACTGAGGATCTTTTTAATGAAAAGTTTTCCGTAGTTCAAAAAATCAGATGTTTACATTGTAAGGACACCTGTTATGTGAAATTCCTTGTTGCACCTGCCAATATGTCCTATAGACAAAACAAAGGCAATGGTATTCCTGGTATGCGAGTTGCTGACCATGGACTGCTCATACAGTTGAGGTGTAATCCATCTCGCACTCGTCAGATCAATACCTTTCAAAAACTGTGATAGAAAACAAAAGCAATGGTATGCCTGTAGGTGAGTTGCTGACTGTGACTGCTACAAACATCTGTGTTAATCCACTTAGCACCTGTCAGATCAATAAAAATGTCTAGAGAAAAAAATGTCATGTATGTGCGGTGTTGGCCACAGCCTGCTAAAAAACTACCAGGTCACACATTGAATTGTAGCAGTGATGTCACTGTCTTCAACTAGCAGTCAATACAAAGGACTTATAGGTGTCACACATTGCAAAACCACTATATGGGTTATTTAGGTTTTTTTTTCTCTGCTAAACTCTCCTGAAGTGTGTAAGTGGTAGTTAACTCTTGGTGCAAAGGTGGGAAGGGGGAGCTGCTTGTCCGAAAGTCCAAAATAAATTTCTCAGATGACTTTTCTTATGAAATTTATACACAACATTTGAAGAGTCAAAAGACAGTAAAAAAATTAATTGATTTGCATTACATTTGGGGCAAATTGCTTTAAAAATCCTTATTTTAGGAAAAAAAGAAAACTGGTAATGCTTTTCGTGTTTGTATCAAACCAAAAAATATATCGATGTTTATATCGTCTCTAAAATCTATATTCTTGTCCGAAACACCGCACCCATAATTTCATAAGAAATCCCTAAATACCACAAAATTCCACAGACAAACTGCAAGGAAATTAAAGGTCACTGATAAAAGGTGTGTGTGCTACTGGAACCCCAAATACCACGATGGAATCACAGCATGGTATGGTATTTTGGGATGTTAGGGATAAAAATAACAAAATTTTGAATTTTGGAGCATCTGGTACTTATCATGCATAGTAATACTTTTCTCGTGAAGTTGTACAGTGATGACACTTGGAAAAATGAAAGTATTACTGTTAGCATGCAAAAGGTTAATTATTTTTTTAGGTTTTTTAAAGTTTATAAATGCCTAATAGCACAAATAAATGGATTTAGTAATTACATGTTTTACTTTGAAAAACACATCTCTTTTGTACTCAATTGTTGATTTTTTAATCCAACGTATTACATTTATGTTAAAATTGAGAAAAAAACAAACAAAAGAGGTGCTCAATGAACCATTCTAGTTTGAGTTAACCCCAATTTAATAATAAGATCACTGACTTCAGCTCCCCAAATCTACGGGTTTGGTATCAATAAACATATGATTAATAGCATCTCAGAATGTCAAATCCATACACAAATGCTCTAGTGATATTTTCAAAAATATTGAAGGTAAGTTTTTCACCAATTCAAAAATTTGAGATTTCACAAAATTTGATATTAATATATTGATTTTATTAATCCAATTTGCATTTATATATAGTGATTTATTAATTCAAGATTGCTCACTTAGATATATATTGATTTTAGGGTTACGAATATCAACACAAATTTGTATGACTTCGAGTCACAAGTTTACATTATGATGCAAACTAATAGACAAAAACATATTTTTAAAGCACTCTCAGTGATTTGCTACTCGGAAAATAAAAAAAAAATCCAAAAAAAAAAAAATCGATTGCAGTATCTTTAACAATATAGCTATTCCTAAACATACCCTGCAAGTTATAAGGCGAAAGCATGAAAGAACCTAATAAAGGACCCAAAGCGGATATTATCAATTGTGTCCAGTGGACACTTTATATAAAATAATTGACAATGGATATTAATATCTTTGAAAACATTGCTGTTTTCTTTTTATAATAAAAATTTTGCATTTGCAATAAAAAAAATAACTTTAGCAAATTCTGTAGACTTATCCTTCTTTCAGATTCCTGCTGCAAATTTCAAACAGTTTGACTTCTTTTGCGATATTTTGACGTTTTCAGTGAATAGGGTCCATAATCCTGAGCTTTCCATGTACAATGGCAATCTTCAGGAACCAGCTTGTTATAAGGTAACATAATGATCATATTCAAACTGCACTTCGAAATCTTATTGGGCTGAAATCCTGAACTTTGAAGTCAACTCGTTGATTTTAAGAATTACCCGGAAATTAGGTTTCATACTGGCCATTCTTGTAACCAGATATCCGGTGGGGATAAGATACCCAAACCACATATAAACATATGGGGACTTGCAGCAAATATGGGTCTAATTTTCTGCCTTTGGGTACGAATGACCCTTTTCATGTCAATTTTGGGCTAGCCATGGGCAGCTTTTCAAATGGTATAAATTTTTGAAAATTCCTCAATCTGAAGCCATAACAATGGAAAATTTGCGGACCCCCTGGGTGGTGTGCCCATATTAAGACATCGAGCTACAGCACCATTGGTGATCTTGTTTAAAATTGTTTGAAAACATCTCATCACATATTATTTCAACATCTTTATAACATTGTAAAAAAAAAAAAAAGGTCGAAATTTTTTTTTTTAAAAAAAATGGCAAATTTGTAGATCACAGGGCGAACGTACAAGGTCTATAATTGCTAAGCGTGGCACTCATCTCTAAATGAGCAATTTATTCACTCGGAGGTTGACTGAAATGTCAACGGCACGAGCAAGCTTGGCGCGGCGTGTGCTTGTCCTTTAGTTGAGTCATCTTGAGCAATTACGTAACTTTGGGAAGCATAATCATTTCTCAGTGGGTTTGTCTTCTATGAAAGTGAATGAACAAATTTGAGCGAGGGTGTCCCTCATGAAAGTGTGGGATGAATCCAGGAAGGGGGGGGAGGGGTATATCCACAAGAGCAAAAAAAATGGCTGGATTGCTGGAAAAAGTTAACCTAAGTGTTCGTCTTGTTACAATGATTAAAAAGGTATAGTTTGTACTACCTACAACGTATGGTTATGGAGATATAAGACAAAACTCGTAAAAGGTCATTACCAAAGGTTTAATCTTTAATATTGCATCGATTTCTTTAAAAATGGGGTGAGCTTTTGAATTTCACACTCAACAGCACATGCACATCTCCACAGCAGTTTGTCACGGAATATAATAGTAACTAATCAATAGGACTTCGGGTTCTAAATAAAACCTTTACCAAAAATGGGCTTAAGTTGTTCATCTTTCCTCAAAAACTGCAATAGAAGTTGGTACTCTTTAGTATTTGGTTATCGAGATAAATAAGGTCAATGTCATCGACCAGCTCTCTGAATTTTAGAAATGTCACTTCAGACAGTGCGAAACATGAAACAGTTTGTTGCAGTCTTTCAGGAAAGATTTGAAATGAAAAATTTGAACCCACAACGGCATAGAAAAATATTCAGACATAATGAAATGGACACTTACTGGAATCACTTCCACAAATTTGAGGGGAAAAAAATAGTACCAGGCAATTCCTGCCACAGAAAATCAACGTGTTGGTATATTGGTATATTAAAAAGCATTCAGACATTGAGAAAGTGAAAGGTGGATTAGCCGGGATTACCACATAATACAATAGCAATTGTATGTGAGCTGATGACTGCATGCTTTTCAAGATTGATAAAATGCTGGCAGTAATGTCAGCAAGTTGGTTGCCTGTGACAGAGAAGGGAGCTTACAAGGAAAGTAATATTAGTTACTCCTTTTTTTTAAAAATAAAATGTAAACACCCAAATTGTTTTCAGTCAGTAAGGGTCCTTTTCATTATGTCTGAATATTTTTCTATATACTAGTATACCATTTGCGTCACGGTCCCTTTAAATGTCTTTAAATGCCACCAATTTCAATATATCATGCCATGCAAAATGACAACAAATGACACCTAGTGTTATACCTGTACAGAGTCGGTTCAATTATGATCGGAAACCTCCGATTTTAATTAAAGTTATTTCAGGGCACGTTAATCATCTGTAGCTAAACACATCTCAAAATAATACTCCAAGTGTTTAAATTTTATTTTATTCTGAAACATGGAAGTACAAAATTGTATAATAAAACATAGTGCGTTTTTTCCTTGAAATTTATGAAAATTGATCTGCCTTCCTTCCATACTATAGTAAAAGGAGCGTACTCTCTTTTGATATTTATACGGTGATGTGCATGTGCTTACCTAATTAACCTAATTACGAAACGCGGGCTTTGTCTCAATACTTACTCACACACACACACACACACACACACACGCACACATACACACAAAAAACACAACAAAACAAACATAAAATTTGGACTTTCAAAACCCAACCGCTGATTGACCAGAATTCATGCCCGGTGTGGCAGGAGATATAGTCCTCCGGGCTCACAGTCCGGGAACAATGGCGAACAATAGGCAATCGATTCAGTTGACGCTTCACGCAAAATTAGTTTCAAGCTTTATTCCGTTGTCGTCAATGGAGCCCGGAATGTGATACCTGCCGGACAATGATTACTTTCACACCGGATTCATGGTGGTTGAACCATGTTCCATTGTTAATAATAGCAAGCGCCTCGACTGGACAGAACCGGGTGGAACCGGCGACAAAGATTTAACCTTTCCGGAGATTTCCGGATTTCTGGCCATAAAAACAAAAATCCGGAAATGTAAAAAAAAATCAATTTCCAGACCAAAGTATTCTATTACACGAACGATCAAGGATCATAAAGGACATTACTTTCACTTTAATTTAAAAAAGATGAAAACCTCCTTATGCATGCTCCTTAAATTCCTTATACAGCACGGCTATCTCAGATCGACCGCGGTGGTTTCAAATTTTAATTATAAAATCGTTATTTCAAAACACGGATCACCGAGTCTAACTAAACCTTTTGATCGAGGTTTAGTTAATTAAAAACAAAACCAAACAGTTTTTATAATCTCACATCGAGAAGAATTGAAAGTGTATACCATAATTGCTTTAAAGTGAATTGATACCATTTTGCAATAACTTGTTATGAGGTTTTATTTTCGCATATGGGTCAATCAACCCATCTTGATTGGATTGGACATGCGAAAGGAGACAAAAGAAATTCCATCGTTCATTTGAAGAAACAATAATAATTCCATTCATTCTTTGAGGAAACTGATATTCATTACCCATTTTTTGATGAGACAGTAAGATATCCAAATTGGATGCTCCTTTGAGGAGACAATAGAAACACGTTGCTCTTTTGATGAGACAGTAAGATATCCAAATTGGATGCTCCTTTGAGGAGGCAGAAAGAAATCCACCGCTTCTTTGAGGAGACAATAGAAACACGTTGCTCTTTTGATGAGACAGTAAGATATCCAAATTGGATGCTCCTTTGAGGAGGCAGAAAGAAATCCACCGCTTCTTTGAGGAGACAATAGAAACCCGTTGCTCTTTTGATGAGGGACAGTAAGATATCCAAATTGGATGCTCCTTTGAGGAGGCAGAAAGAAATCCACCGCTTCTTTGAGGAGACAATAGAAACACGTTGCTCTTTTGATGAGACAGTAAGATATCCAAATTGGATGCTCCTTTGAGGAGGCAGAAAGAGATCCACTGCTTCTTTGAGGAGACAATAGAAACCCGTTGCTCTTTTGATGAGGGACAGTAAGATATCCAAATTGGATGCTCCTTTGAGGAGGCAGAAAGAGATCCACTGCTTCTTTGAGGAGACAATAGAAACACGTTGCTCTTTTGATGAGGGACAGTAAGATATCCAAATTGGATGCTCCTTTGAGGAGGCAGAAAGAAATCCACCGCTTCTTTGAGGAGACAATAGAAACACGTTGCTCTTTTGATGAGGGACAGTAAGATTTCCAAATTGGATGCTCCTTTGAGGAGGCAGAAAGAAATCCACCGCTTCTTTGAGGAGACAATAGAAACACGTTGCTCTTTTGATGAGACAGTAAGATATCCAAATTGGATGCTCCTTTGAGGAGGCAGAAAGAGATCCACTGCTTCTTTGAGGAGACAATAGAAACACGTTGCTCTTTTGATGAGACAGTAAGATATCCAAATTGGATGCTCCTTTGAGGAGGCAGAAAGAAATCCACCGCTTCTTTGAGGAGACAATAGAAACCCGTTGCTCTTTTGATGAGACAGTAAGATATCCAAATTGGATGCTCCTTTGAGGAGGCAGAAAGAAATCCACCGCTTCTTTGAGGAGACAATAGAAACACGTTGCTCTTTTGATGAGGGACAGTAAGATATCCAAATTGGATGCTCCTTTGAGGAGGCAGAAAGAGATCCACTGCTTCTTTGAGGAGACAATAGAAACCCGTTGCTCTTTTGATGAGACAGTAAGATATCCAAATTGGATGCTCCTTTGAGGAGGCAGAAAGAGATCCACTGCTTCTTTGAGGAGACAATAGAAACACGTTGCTCTTTTGATGAGACAGTAAGATATCCAAATTGGGTGCTCCTTTGAGGAGGCAGAAAGAAATCCACCGCTTCTTTGAGGAGACAATAGAAACACGTTGCTCTTTTGATGAGACAGTAAGATATCCAAATTGGATGCTCCTTTGAGGAGACAATAGAAACACGTTGCTCTTTTGATGAGGGACAGTAAGATATCCAAATTGGGTGCTCCTTTGAGGAGGCAGAAAGAAATCCACCGCTTCTTTGAGGAGACAATAGAACCCGTTGCTCTTTTGATGAGACAGTAAGATATCCAAATTGGATGCTCCTTTGACGAGGCAGAAAGATGTCCACTGCTTCTTTGAGGAGACAATAGAAACCCGTTGCTCTTTTGATGAGGGACAGTAAGATATCCAAATTGGGTGCTCCTTTGAGGAGGCAGAAAGAGATCCACTGCTTCTTTGAGGAGACAATAGAACCCGTTGCTCTTTTGATGAGACAGTAAGATATCCAAATTGGGTGCTCCTTTGAGGAGGCAGAAAGAGATCCACTGCTTCTTTGAGGAGACAATAGAAACACGTTGCTCTTTTGATGAGGGACAGTAAGATATCCAAATTGGGTGCTCCTTTGAGGAGGCAGAAAGAAATCCACCGCTTCTTTGAGGAGACAATAGAAACCCGTTGCTCTTTTGATGAGGGACAGTAAGATATCCAAATTGGATGCTCCTTTGACGAGGCAGAAAGAGATCCACCGCTTCTTTGAGGAGACAATAGAAACCCGTTGCTCTTTTGATGAGGGACAGTAAGATATCCAAATTGGATGCTCCTTTGAGGAGGCAAAAAGAGATCCACCGCTTCTTTGAGGAGACAATAGAAACCCGTTGCTCTTTTGATGAGGGACAGTAAGATATCCAAATTGGATGCTCCTTTGAGGAGGCAGAAAGAGATCCACTGCTTCTTTGAGGAGACAATAGAAACACGTTGCTCTTTTGATGAGGGACAGTAAGATTTCCAAATTGGATGCTCCTTTGAGGAGGCAGAAAGAAATCCACCGCTTCTTTAAGGAGACAATGGAAACCCGTTGCTCTTTTGATGAGACAGTAAGAAATCCAATGCTCCTTTGAGGCAGAAAAAAATCCATTGCTTCTTTGAGTTTGAGGAGACAATAAGAAATCTTATGCTCGTGTGAAATGGTAAGAAATCCAATACTTCTTTGAGGGGACAGTAGAAATCCATTGGTCATTTCAAGATATGGTAAGAAACCCATTGTGTTTTAAGGAGCATTCGTGATCCATAGCCTCGTCCCCCGACTTATCTAAAAAGTTGAGATTTTTAATACCATCTGAACCGTTGGACCGGGTATAGCGTGTGTATGTGTGCCAAATATTGCATGCAAATTCGATATACTCTTGGAGAAATTCGCAATTTTGCACTTTCTGTCCGTATTGGACAGAAATTACAACACAGTAGCCTATGGGTAGCGTGATACAAACGTTTGTTTATAACACGCCGTATTAAGGACGGGGTTAAGGATATCTAGAACCATAAATATATATATATATATATCCATTGCTGCTTTGAAAAGATATTTTGGTCATTAGTAGAATGAATAGACTCAACGCTATTACTCCTCCGCGGTATTTCATATTTGAAATCAATTTGGATGATTCCGCTGCATATTCCCCACCACATATCGGCGACGTAGCAATAAAATAATCAGTCGCAAGCGAAGTGCCGGGAGCGGGCGCGGGGAAAAGTTGTGCTGTTTTGTTTGTTTGTTTGTTTGTTTTTAAGATCCCCACCCCATTCACTGCATCTTTGAAATTGTTATAATTACCCTTACTCTGGTCTCCTATCTAATAACACACAATGAAAAAACAGTGATCATTTTCTTGTAGAAATCGAAACTTTCCAACGTTTCCCGTTTCACTTTAAAATGTATTTAAAAATATTTCAAGTTCTTAGTTCAATGTAAAATTACATACTGGTTCACTGCATATGCATTTATTTTTTTATTGTTGCTGGTTGTTGTTACTTTTTTATTTTGGTGATGATGGCGATGGTATTGCTAATGGTGCACTCTTAGAAATAAAGGTTCAACATAGAACCCTTTTTTGTCCTGTATTTTTCACCCTAAGCACTTCTATGGTTCTATAAAGAACCATAAAAAGTTCTATGAAGAACCTTCTAAATTTAAATAGGCCTAGGAATGTTCTGTTCACATATATTTTGAAAGGTTAAGCAATGTGGAAGGCAGTGATGACACTTTGGTTCTAAAATATTTTTGTGGCCAAATAAAAATAATTTCTTTCTGTTCTACCAAGAACCTCTGAAGGGTGCTTTGTTTTAGGGTTCCTAGAGTTTAAGGTTCTACAAAGAACAATTTTCTTGGCTACAGAACCTTTTTCGGTTCCATGAAGAACTCTAACAAATCTTCACGGGGTTCTTTATAGAACCCAAAAAAGGTTCTGTAGCCATATGATAATGGTTCTTTGTTGAACCTTAAAATATAGGCACCCTTAAAGTTAATAAGCACCCCTTCTGAGGCGGACGTAGGTTCTTGTTATAACAGGAAAGAAAAAAAATGGGGGGGGGGGAGGGGCTATGAAATTAAATTTTGGACCTCAAAAGTTTTCCCGCCTTTCTGTTGATTACCTTTCAAAATATATTTGAACACATATACCAAAACGAACTTTTCCGTAGGCCTATTTAAATTGGAAGGTTCTTCATAGAACTTTTTTAAGTCTTGATAGAACCTTATAGCACTGCTTAGGGGGTGAAAAAAATACAGGACAAAAAAAGGGTTATATGTTTTTGAACCTTTATTTCTAGAGTGTGGTGCGTGGTGATGGGTGTGGGTGATGTGGGTATATAGTGTGCGGCAGCGCGCGTGAGTGATGTGGTTGTGTCTGGGTGTGGGTGTGTGGTGGGTATGTGTCTGTTGTTGTGTGCCTGTGTACACGGGGTGTATTTATAAGTGAGTGCTTTGTGTGGGTGCGGATTTTTTGTCCCGCCGAACGAAGTTCGGGAGGGACTATTAAAATGGGCTCCGTCAGTATGTCCGTCCGTATTGTCCGTCCTTATGTCCGTCCGGATGTCCGTCCGTATGTATTTCCGTGATAAAAATGAACCCTGGACATTTGTGCATATCTTTTTTTCTGGTGACTAAGCAGCCCAAACTTTTGTATATTGTAGGAGGGGAACCCTACCAACCATGTAATTCCATTCCCCCCAGGGTCCTCCCTGGTCTGTCAGGGGGTAGGGAAAACGGTCAAGGAAAATGGTCAATATTTGCACAGACAATGGGGGGTCAACCTTGTGTACAATTTAATCTGGAGTTTCCGTTAGGGCTAGATTATGTAACGTGGTGGAAGGGGGCGGGGTTACAGATTCTCGTACTGATTAGATTTTGGGTGTAAAATATGCCTAATTAAGAATCTATTTGGTACTTATGAAATTTTTTTTCCCGCAGGCTTTTGTACAGTTTTCATTCCTGGAGTTTCGGTAAGGCCGTATAATGATGTAACTGTGGTGGAAGGAAGCGGCTGAGGAGTTCTCAAACCGTATTAGATTTTGGCATTTTTTTTTCAGTTCTGGTTACACGTGGGTCAATTTCTTTGGGTTGCCAGGCTGTTTACATTCTTGGAAATGTTGAAAATACATTAAATTCACTGTTTTGGGTTGGCCGCTTTCCAGACCCCGTAAGGTCCCAAATTTAAATGTGGTCCCATGATTTTTTTCAAAAAATAGTGTTGCGCAAATTGAGTAATTAATCATATTTTTACTAAATTTAGTGAATTTTCCAGGGATTTTTTGCATGATGAATTTCCCTTTCCTTGAGTCTTTTCCTTGAGTAACCATTGTTTGTTTCAGTTCTTTTTGGGCGACCGCTAGTGATGGCCAAAATTAGGGTGGACTGGTGCAGTTTTAGTTGTCACTTATTGGATAATCGATATTTCGGCGGGGACATATTTTACGCAATCGCGTAAATACCAGTTCGCCTGTTTTTTTTTGAATTGATTGGTATCCTACAACATCTAGCAACCGTGAACTGGTAAACGTATAGAGACGACTCCGATGTAGATACGTTTCGTAGGAGCAGCATTGGAAAAATATTTGTTTAAAAAACCAATACTATACAATTAAACAGGACTCTTACTGGGTCAACAAATAGTAAGTATAGTTCAGTGTCGGATAAGATGGAATCATTTATCAAAAGATCATCTATGTCAGTCTTCTTATTATGGACTTTTTAGTTCCACAACACTTTGGGATCGCCCCCATTTGTTCAGTAACAGTTTTGTTATAATATTGCCATCTGGCAAATGTTTTGTCCACTGTGACATTGTTGCCATTCCATTTACTTGGTTAACTCATTGTGACGAATTCTAAAAAAAAAAAAAACAGAATGTCACGCAGTTAAAAAGTACCAATATTTCTTTTTACAGTACATTTACTCATATTCGTCTCTATTAATTATTTACTCTTTTTTAAAATAAGTAATTTAATGTAAGTAAAACTTTGTTTGCTTTTAAAAGGCACTAGAAGTCAATTTTTCACCTGTAACGAACAACGCCCCGTCAATTTGGTTGGAGTTAGGTGTTTTTTTTTTAAGCATTATTGTTTAAAAATTGTGTAAGAAGATACCTGAAGTGGTAACACTGAGAACAATGTCCCTTTTAAATTGTGCAAAATGTCGTAATCCGCGACATTATTGACGTCAAAATCGCCAAAATAACAGTTGTAAGGTTAATTTCACAAGCTTTAATGTCCGTTTTCACGAAGAACGGTAATATTATTTTGTGATATGTTGCTATGCATCCAGCAATTTTAAGACCACATACAATGGGCATTTTAAAATGGGTTTGGAAAAATACTGGACTGTACCCGTGGCTTTAAAATATGTTATTTAGAGCTTGGTTTATATCCTCGGCAGAATTATATTATTACCATAATTTGTTTCATTTATAATTTATTGCTTATTTGTTTTGCTGGCATGGCGAGCCAAGTGCTTCTGACGTACGCAATACGCCACTTGTCCTCATTCACATCTCTCTCTAATGACTTGCCGATTTGATCAAACCAGCCAAGCTTTTGCCTTTCCTTGTGACATAGTCATTTCCTTTAAGGTATATCTCAGAAACCAAAGAGAAGTCTACATCACAAACTATGTATACCTTTAAATCCATAGTCAGAGAGAACGTTCATGTGACCGTACAGTTGAGTAATGGACCCATTTTTTTGCTGAAAATGTATATTAGGGTGGGAGAATAAGAATCTGCCGGGGCCACCTCCTATCTACCTGGGCATCCTGAGCATTTTGAGAAATCCAAGAGGCTGTCGCCATAAATGATAAGTATCTATTCAACCCTATTTATCAAACTAATGGAGTTACTAGATTAACTATAAGATCCACTGAATAAACAAGTGTAGTGCCACTTGTATCGTTTAAGTCATACTTCCAAATTCAAAATGGAAGCCAAATCCAATATTTTTTAATATATTTTTCAATACCTGTGATAAAAATAGATGTGAGTACCTATATATGTGTTTTAGACCAAATTATGTATTTATGATACTTTAAAGTTGTAACCTGACGCGTGACGCGTATGACGTCATCTAATTTGTTTCCCTTGACTCAATAATTTATACTTGAAGTATATTATAGATGAAATTTCACGGTGTCAAGTATTTTTTGAAGAATTCAAGTTTTTGGCTGACATATTGATTGACGTCCTGTTACAACTTTAAAATATCAGAACACATTATTGTGTCTAAGGGAGGGGTCATTATTTACGCCCGGGGGAAAGGAGGAGTTGGAAGGGGGGAACCGACAAATTTTTGTAAAGAGAGGGGGGAACGTGAAAATTTTTCATCAACGCGAGAGGTGGAACTGAACTTTTAAATGGGAAAATCAGCATGATCAAGGGGGGAACATGAAATTTTTGAACGGAAGCGAGGGGGGACGCGAAAATTTTGCCGAAAAAAAAGTTGAAATCCTCCATTCCCCCCACTGGCATAAATATGAACGCTCCCTAGCGACATACTCTCAGTACTTTCATTTTATTTTTATCGCAGTTATTTGCTGTTATAAGGCATCTTTTAAACAAATTATTCGATTTGGCTTCCATTTTGAATTTGAGTATGAGTGACGCAATGTTACAAGGGCCATGCACTTGTTCATTGGGTCCTAATAGTATATCTAGTACCTCCATAATTGATATATAGGGTTGAATAGATAATTTTCATTTATGGCGACGGTCATCTTGGATTTCTCAAAATGCTCAAGGATGCCCAGCTGGCACCCGGCAGAGTCTTATTCTTACACACCCCTAATCTATCATTTTCAGCACAAAAAAAATCCATACTCAACTTTACGGTCAGGCCATATAACTTGAAAAAACATACTCAACTTTACTGGTTCAGGCCATTAACTTGAACCATATCTCCGACTAGCTATATACATTATTTTAGATAATTATACCTTCGTAATTAACCTGCCCGTCGCCGTCTATGTCAGCTTCTCGGATCATCTCATCCACTTCTTCATCTGTTAACTTTTCGCCAAGGTTTGTCATGACATGACGAAGCTCAGTTGCACTGAAAACATAAAAATCGAAGCATTAACGAGCGTGAGTGAATAGTAAGGCTAAACAACTCGCAGAATTGAAAACAAGAGAGAACAACCGGGAACAAATCATCATACCTTCCAATGAAATAGGTCATACTTTTTATTATCCAACTGCGCTAAAATTTAAGTGATGCCATGATATCATACTTCCTTTATGGTTTAGTTTTTAAGAACAACGTATTTTGTAAATCGCCTATGGCTACAATAGATATACATACCTAATAAATCCATTCCCATCTTTGTCGAAAACTTTGAAAGCATTCCGAATCTCTTCTTCTTGATCGAGTTCGTTCATTTGCTTAGCCATCATGGTTAAAAATTCAGTGAAGTCAATGGTGCCGTTGCCTTATTAAAAAAGATAATGACATTTAAACCATGGTAAACACATGGCAAAGTATGAAAATTGTTTTTGAACCCCAAAGAATGACTCGGTATCTTCTATCCAGAAGATGGGTATATTTGTACGTATCGTATGATGTCACATTTTGCCACAATGCATTGCAACATTCATGAAGAAATGCATACAATTTTACAAAGAACTGCCAAAAGAGGCTTTTTTTTTCAGACATATCTTAATATCTTCAAGTAGGCACATAAAATGAGATATCCACAAGCAGAGTAGGTTCTAATTCTTGTATATTAGAGGTTTGAAACAGTCAACTTTTAAAATAAGCGATTTCTAGAGGTTTTTGTAAAATCATTTTTTTTATAAACGTCAAAGTACGCAATTTTCTGTATATTTGGTAACGTGTTTAGGGTTGGCTATGTTCTGACGCTATATTTCCCGCGCTTTTTCATGGATGGTGATGAAGTGATATCTGGAGAATTGAATTTTCAAATTGTAGATTTGTTCACTATTTTTTTTTTTTTTTTTTTTAAACCGCCATCATTCAATATTTTGATAGTATCCACAGGGGAAAAAAGTGGTAGTATATATAGAGAGCAACTATCGAATAAAATAGCCAACATTTTACAAATCGACAATGTACACAGGGGAAAAAAATGGTAGTATATATAGAGCGACTCAAGCTATTTAGGCTGTTAAAATATGGGCGTATTGTGCGGAATACATCAAATGAACGTTATTTTTTTCTTCTTTATATTGACCAACAAATAGAGGCTCCTTTTTCAAAACTGGCAACACTGAAAAACTTTTTTCCCCTGAGGGGAAAAAAGTGGTACATTGCCGGAAAGCCTGGTCTTTGTTCTTTAATATTATACCAAGTAAGAGTGACTTATTTTGAAATTTCATATTTAACCAATTTTTTTTCTGATTGTACCATTTTTTTTGAGACAGGCTGTACATACCTAATAAATCCATTCCCATCTTTGTCGAAAACTTTGAAAGCATTCCGAATTTCTTCTTCTTGATCGAGTTCGTTCATTTGCTTAGCCATCATGGTTAAAAATTCAGTGAAGTCAATGGTGCCGTTGCCTTATTAAAAAAGATAATGACATTTAAACCATGGTAAACACATGGCAAAGTATGAAAATTGTTTTTGAACCCCAAAGAATGACTCGGTATCTTCTATCCAGAAGATGGGTATATTTGTACGTATCGTATGATGTCACATTTTGCCACAATGCATTGCAACATTCATGAAGAAATGCATACAATTTTACAAAGAACTGCCAAAAGAGGCATTTTTTTTATAAACGTCAAAGTACGCAATTTTCTGTATATTTGGTAACGTGTTTAGGGTTGGCTATGTTCTGACGCTATATTTCCCGCGCTTTTTCATGGATGGTGATGAAGTGATATCTGGAGAATTGAATTTTCAAATTGTAGATTTGTTCACTAATAAACGTAAACAGCAACGACACACAAAATAATGATAATGGCAATTACAATATAATATAATATTAATAACTTGCATGCACTTAGTGTTCCGAATTCGTTGAAGCAAAGAATAAATATTGCAATAGACACACAAGAACACCGTATAACTTTTACCATCAGCGTCGACTTCGTTAATGAGGTCTTGCAGTTCCGCTTCAGTTGGGTTCTGACCCAGAGATCTCATGACGGTTCCTAATTCTTTGGTTGTGATGATACCATCACCATCCTTGTCAAAGAGTGAAAACGCCTCTTGAAATTCTAAGAGAAGAAAAAAAAAAATCCACACAAAGCTCGCAACATATATCTTAGGTAAAATATAAATGAGTTTGCCTCACAGAGGACCTAAAAGGTGTTCGGTCCGTTGGAATATAATAAAAAAAAGCAATGTTGCTTTCCAGCAATGGTATTTTCGAACGCGCCCAATTTTCTTTCTGGCCGAAATGCACAGAGTTTGAACTCGTTTTAATATTTTTTCGGGATCGGTCTATACTGAGGCCAACTCAACCTTCTTATATACCCAAATATATACCCAAAATCCACTATTACTCTCTTTGAGGGATTTTTTTAAGGGCAGTGAAAGGGACAAGTTTATGCTGTGGAGTGAAGTTTGAAAATGTCTAAAATGTATACCATGATGTCGTCTAATCCTTACTCAAAAATCTGCATCGTTTTCCGTGTCTTCGGGTTATGGTTGAATCCATTACGATAGAGCCTATAAAGGTTCAATGTCATCATATACTAGAGCTTAAAATTTTGGAAAACCCTTTTAAATGTTGTTAGATTCTCTATATTGTAGGCAATGCTTGAGTGAAATATATTATATAAGATTTAGTTCACAATGAAATGACTAAATATAAGAAATGTCCACACGGTCTATGGATATTCTGATTTGTCATATGGTATGACCAGGATATAACAGATGAAGAATTTGGTATGCGTTTCATGCGGGGTTTCATGGCTGATGTGATGAGTAAACAATACTAGTGCACTGTTAAAAATGTTCCTAATTTTACCAGACTTTACCTTTTAAATTACGGTAAACCCCAATTATTCAATGATCTTCACGCTTTATTATATACCTAACATAAAATTACAATTTGGAAGCAGAAAAATGTAAATAAACAGTGGCTAGAAAAAAATACTACACATTTTGAAAAAAGGAAGTATTTATACGCTGACCGTTATTATATTTAACGTAATATTACGTTCTTTTGTAACTTACTTGTTTTAATGTAAGAATACGAACTATGAAAATCGTTTTACCTATAAAATGTGTTAAATAACGTCGTAAGTAACGTCATTAAAAAAATGCAAAATCTTATTTTCCCTATAATTTTTAAAAATAGGGTTTTTTAAAACTCTTTTCCTCCTTTTTGTATTATATAGTTTAATTTTTAAAAAGTAGCACACACATATCATATATACATGTATATTTAATTTTAGCGTCTGCTATCAGTAAAGTCATGTAGTGTAGTGGTTAAGGTTTATGACTTGTAATCTTGAGGCCCTGGTTCGAATCTATGTACGGTACATGTATTAAGTTTATTCATATGATGATTAAGTAATTGGTGACATTAGAATGTGTACATTACCATATAAAACAAAGTGTATAAACTGGTTTAAATCTTTATTTTTTTTCACGTTTTCCCTTTATTTATTGTTTTTTTTTCTCAAAATTGATTGCCTGAAATATAACTTTTTACGGGCTTTTTTACAACCATGTGGTAATGTAAATACAACGTCTGCATAATGCCATATCTACAACGTGAAAATTTGGTTAGAGGATTGTAATAACGTTTTAATTCTTAATATTGTTTAAACAAGTCAAAAACCAACAATAACGTTGAAACTGAGATTTTACGCCGTTATTTTACGTTCCCTGCAATGGTTTTGTATTTTTACGGCTCCAGTTATTTTACGTTCTGCACGTTGTGAGTCCCAGCTGCCACTCAAATCCCTGTTTTTTACAGGTTTATTTTT
Source organism: Ophioderma brevispina (assembly GCA_023653785.1). NCBI lineage: Eukaryota > Metazoa > Echinodermata > Ophiuroidea > Amphilepidida > Ophiodermatidae > Ophioderma > Ophioderma brevispina. Next base: position 42,988 of record JAMKCH010080508.1, on the reverse strand, counting down.
AACAGTGTGCAGGAATTTGGAAATTAAAGAAAAATATGGCAACACCTCAAACGCAATTGCAAAAAGAAGCATGTCAAAAATTTAAAAGTAAAAGGAGAAGAGAACATGATTTTTAAGGGAGAAAGGAGGGGTCAAATTGGAAAATCTTCAAATTTATACGTTTAAATGTGCACCAACAGTTTTGTCTTGTTCTACAGATGCTTTTCTACCGAATAGAATAGGTTCAAGGTCATCATGCTCTAAATTTCTAGATGTGACAAGATGAACAATTTGCCACAGATTTAAACAAAATCGGAGCAATCTGAAAAAAGTCACTCCTGACCTAGAACACCAAACCTAAATTGATTGGGCCAACCATACTATTGTTTTATACCTTACGAGTCAATAAATAAATACATTTTACACACATCGGAACATTTTTACTTTTTACAATACAATAATGCAACCGACCCTGTTGTGATCTATGTAATTGTTACACAATTTATACAACTAATTATCGATGAATGTTAAAAAGTATTTAAATCTACGTACCTGCAATTTGTTCTGGAAACATATGCTCGTTCTGTAGAGTAGATAGAGAAGATCAATGTTAATTTATATTGCCTTATTATATAGGACAAAATGAAACTGGCCTAGTGCAGCAATATATTCAGTCATGCAATAGATTTGTGTTAAAACTGTTTACCCATGAAAACCTGACTTTTTCAGTACACCCTAAAAAATATTTTCAACAACGGGGTCATTTTTGAAAGTCAACTATGCACCGACTAAAATGGGGTTAAAAATGTTGACCATTTGTGGTAAAAAACGTGTGAAATGACCCTTTTTGAGGTCATAATTTTGACCTCATTTTTAGATCGGTGCATAGTTGACTTGGCGTTTTTAGTGTGTAAAATTAGTCAAATCACAAAAAAAACCATAAATAATATTCCCAAAATTTATAAAATCATAGGGAATATTTTACATTTTGTTCACAGATCTTATGGACCATATTACCTACAGCAAATATGAATCTTCAACTCTATTTAGTTTGACGTTACAGCTGTTTTTAGAATTGGTAAAAATTGAGACAAGTCCCTTTAATACACATTTTTAAAACCCAAATATCTCAGGTCATGTCAGTTTTCAGAACTACCAGCTGAATAAACTTAAAAGATTATGCTTGATATTATGAACATAATTACAAGATCTATAAATTTGAGTTGAGCAAAAGTGTCTTTTATTGGACTTGGTGTCTCTACTAAAAATCCTCATTTAATAAATTCATCGACAAAAGAATGTTGGTTGAATTCAAGTGTACTTTAGAGCTTAGGACATGAGGAGAATTTCTTTCGAATATAAATTTCAATTTGCACTTGATTGATTGATTGATTGTAGAACACCTACCGGGAACGTGTGGGACGTTTATTGGACAAACAGGTATAGAAAGCCCTCATAAAAACTCATAAAGAAAGCCAAAAACTAACTCTGGAACTTCCCTTCTACCCCATAGAAAAACTTTGCTTGGATTTTCTGGCGTGCACGACGTGAAACACTAAGGTCCGTATGCACAAAAAGTTAGACCAGGTTTAAAGTTAGACCTGGTCTAAGTCAAAATTAGTTTTGCCTCAAACTGGATATTTATTCACACTTTCTTCGTAAAGTAACTAGCAAATTTAAACGATTTAAATGCAAATTTAAAAATAAATACAAATACCCCGCGTTACTGTAAAGGAAAATGTCTTTTCTGGTGGGACAAAATTACACTTAGACCAGGTCTAACTTTAGACCTGGTCTAACTCTTTTGTGCATACGGGCCTAAGTGTTTGTACTTCAGTTGTGGTTTAATACATTGGTAAGCAATCTAAATAAGTAAGCAACCTCGTGTCTTTTTAAATTTTATGGCATCTTTGTCAAATTAAAAAAACGTCTCAACAACAAGATTGAGGGCAGTATGTACTGTAAATACATGAAACTTGAGATGACCCATCTACCGAATTTTCAAACAGACGTCACCATCTTGACCCCCCTTTTATTTTGCCTGTCACCCCATATTGCTTTTTCAAATACCAGTGTTATTGCTTGGAAAGCATGGTGGATTAAGAAAGTGATCTCGTTGTACCGAATTATAACATCACATGATCACAGAAGATTTTTGCGTCTTGCAAGAAATTGGTTGAAAACCCAAACTTCAAAATTTTCTTCAAATATTATAAACTAGATCAGATGTGGATTTTATCTATATATTGTTTTATAGTACAGATTCCCTTTAAAGAAAAAAAATATCAACCAACAAACAACAACAAACATCCTGACCGACCCGACTTCAAGGGCCTCACCTCCTAAAAGGTGTGTTCTTTTTTCATCGCCTGATACAACACAAAATTATTAGTTTCATGTTCCAAGGTTTGTAAGTGAGGAGGGAAAGAGGGAAGTTTTTATATTTTATTTTTCGCAATGCAAAATTTGAATTGCTAGCAGATTAGCAATTAAAAAATAACCGATCTAACGTTCACATTTAATGATCGATTAGCACGTGTATTCGCAATGCTTCTTTCAGCAAAAATTAATTTTGGTTAGATTGCACATTTCTATCATGAAAATCATACAGCATGACAAGTTTCGAGCACCTGCAGCTTGATAATGAGTCAATGATTGTTAGGTACGTACCCAGAGGGATTATTGAACCAATCCCACAATGCACCAGTTTTGGGAAATTTCACTTCAATAAGGTCATGTGATCCCACAAAAATCCTATTTTTAACACATAAACCCATGACGTTAACACTCATTTTAGCATAAGGCGAAATGTCTTGTGGTTCTTAAACTTCTTGAACACTTTGTCCCTAAGTACTGACATGTGTTAGGCACATTGCAATGCATTCTGGGATTAATTCAAACACCATCTGGGACGCACCATTAGATGTCAAGGGGGTGGCTATAGTTCAATTATTTATTTACAATCATATGGAAATATCGCGTCGTGTGATTGCAACAAAGTCGTATCTATGTTTTCATGATTTTACAGGAGAAGCAATTTTGTGTTTCATTCAGTAGTGAGTTTTAGAATGAAAATTTTTATTACACAGGATAAAAATGCATTTTTAAATATGTTTTATTTCCCACATAAGTCGACTAATTAAGAGGTAATTAGATAATTAAGGTCGCGTAACTACACATGTGTGCAACAAATTTTCCCGTGTCTACATCTATTTAGACCTAATTAGGCTAATAACTCTGTAAAAAATTGAGCCTTTTACTTGAATTACGTCTTAAATTGTGCGTATTCATTTACTTTTGTACAATGGGCTATTCCAGAAAAAAATGCTCCCCCCCCCCTCTATAGAGGGCGCCGGAATTCCAGACTTTTTGTCACTTTTGAAAGCTTGAATTCCAGAATTTAATGTCTAATACGGGGTGGGAATTCCAGCCATTTTAGGTATAGAGGGTGACGGAATTCCAGTGTTTTTACGATTTTCAGAGGAAAATTCCGGAAAAAAATCAATATTTTCAACACCCTCTATACCCCTAACCATAATCCTTTGGGAATTCCATGTTTTTTTACATTGGTAGTCTAGGAATTCCTGGAATTTACGGAAGGTAGTGTCTGGAATTCCTGTTAATTTACGGAAGGTAGTGTCTGGAATTCCAGATAATTCATGGAAGGATAGCCAGGAATTCCAGATATTTTGTGAACAAAATTTTTTGCCCTCTATGGGGGGGGGCATTTTTTTCTGGAATAGCCCAATAAGCACTGAGCGTAATGTTGAGTGCGAGAATGCCGTAATTTGATATTTTTTATATGTTATTTAATGTTATTTCGCCAAAATTAGCATAAATTTGGTAAAAAGTGAAGATGGACCTTTCACAAAATATTTGGAAGATTTTTTATATTTGCACATCTTCTTAAAACCTTACATAAATGGCGTATCTACATAACTAAATTTCCTGGTGAGCGCAACAAAGTCGTATACCAGTTACGCTTTTATTGCAATTTTGCACATTGAGTGTAACAAACACTTAATTAGTGCTGAATTGAGAATCTCCGTTGAAGGGTACGTATTATATTCACAATAATATTCTTGATTCTGGCTTCGGACTTTTTCAACGCCTGCCATAACACGCAGATAAAATATGTTGCATTTGGAATCTCGATTGTGGCCAAGGGAAACGTTACATTAAATAATGTTTCACCTTCTCAACTAGGAGTACTAAGCCATTACTATGATCTCCAACCCTTAAGTCACGTGAGATTTGTTTTATTTATTTATTTATTTATTTATTTATTTATTTATTTAATAATAAATTAGCATACACACACCGTGTCACAACCACTTACCACATACGCCCCTACATTGTATTTGTTTAAGCCTTAGTCTGTGTTACAGACCTTGTAACTGTATTACTCTTTGGAAAGATAAACTACCGGGTACTATCAGCTAAAGGGACTTCTCTGAGTTCCACCCCCCTCCCCCAATCACACGACTTCTTAAAACCGAGTCTTTGACAAAGACTATGTAAGCCTAATATCTAAGTGTATTTCGCCTGTTGCTGCTAGCGTGTGTACTCAAATTTCTCAGTAAAATTTATAGATAATCAGAACCCATTTTTGGACTAGTCCTATTATTTTGTTTAAATAAATTGCACAAATAAACTGCATTACTTACCATTGTGTTGATGTAAATAAACTGCATTACTTACCATTGTGTTGATGTGGGATGGCTAGCCTGTGATCACTATGAACGTCGAACTGTTCGTAATTACTCAGTGTACATTAGAAGATGTGCAGTCATATCAATAGATCTCTTTTTGAAATGCTACAGTGACTACAAACCGATATATAGGACCCAGTGGTATAACCATGAGAACCGTTGCCTATAGAAACGAACTAGTTTGACACGCTACCAGCTGCATTTTAAGTAATTACCTGTCAGTGAAAACCACAAGGTTCATGGAATCCAGAGCTTTTAGTAAAGGCAAGCAATATTGATACGGTAAAATTTACAATACTGTCTCTGTTTAGCTACTTCTACACATAATGTTCAAATGGTAATTGGTTGGGTGGAGTATTTCTCAACCTTTCTCACAGTACATTCCATGGTTATAATTATTTCAAGTTGGAATCAACATAAAAATGATTAAAACAATTTTCTGATTTGGGTTTGTGCAGGGTTTGTGGGTGTCATCAAGGTCTAAAGCCCCCCCCCCCCCAACACCGTACTTTCAGAATTGTTTTCCCCACAGGTCTTTATGATAATAGCATATTAAGCATCGGTCCATTACAATAGCCGTCATGCATAACCACACTGTTTTCAGAGAAAAAAACTCAATATCGTCTTTATTCGATATAAACCTTGTTTGCTAAAATATCACTAATATTGTTCACTGTGGGTTTAATTAAGAAAAATGCCGATTTAAAGCTTGCAACATAAGCCTATTGTCTAGCATAGTCATTCGGTCGCTAAAACTACAGAATCCATGGTTAAACCACGATTTAGTCCAGCTAGAAAAACTCAAATCGGATAGCTAAACTCAAGATTTGGACCCCGGGTCCATTTCTTAGTTTTGCTAGCAAAAACGAGGTAATAACCAACCAATAATATAATTCTGCTAGTGTTCGATATGTGACATGTAGTATTCTGGTAAACAAATATCCAATCTTTCGTGCTGCAAAGTCAATATACCTCCTTCTTGGACGCTTGCCAAGAAACGCTAGAGCTCTCTAACCATTCACTCAGCTGCTCCATTTCAGGCTGGATGATACGGAGATACTCTCACATGGCAAATTCATAATACCACATAATGTAGCTCTGACAAATGGCGGTTGCGCATCTTTTGCGGAATAACTCCTCAGCAAAAAGTCCAGTTTCATTGACAGTTTACGCCGTATGTTTTCGCACTATTAGCTACTATTCAGGACAGTTATCTTGCGTACACGCTTATGTGGAAGAGCAACAAGGCTGCTGCTAGCATAAGCATTCCCTTCTCAGGACCAAAAGATACGTCACCTATGGCGTATGGTCAGTAACCACAATGAATCAGCTTCCATAAATATGTGAATGGAATATTTTAACTCCACAAATACTGCAAGTTGAAACTTGCAGGTTCCCCTGGCTTTTAAGTATGTACAAAAAAAAAAAAAAAAAAAGAAAAAAAAAAACCCCAAAAACGCTTACCCCACAATGACAGAATGCTCCTTTAATCCACCCACAAAACCTTTGACTCCAATCTGTGTACACCTCTTATGGGCCTTGAGTCAGTGCCTACACTGAATAAATTTGGTGATTTGTAGCGGAAAACAAATGGATTGGTTTCCAAAGAATGCCCCTTTGTCCAGGAGATACAAAAACCAGCCAACCTAACCAACTACCTAACCAACAAACTAACCAAACTGGAACACAAAGACACAAAAACTGACACATACACCATAAGTGGATGCATCATAAGCTATGGCTTCTTGATGTCGGAAAGCAATGCGTTAGTGGCATGGTTAACTGAGTACACGCATTGGTCCCATTTCCAGTGCATATCAGCCTGCAGAAGATAAAGTTAGATGGGTGGACAAATTCGAGAGGAAACGTGCGTAAAACGTAGTTCAGCGTAAACCCATAGGACGCACACGAGTTTGCACAAAATGTTTTGTTTCTAGGCAGTATTGACCTACTGATTCAAAATCTTAATGATACCAACCTTTTAGAAAGGTGTATAGACATGATTTTCTTGTGTTATGGATTGAAAAGATATAGTTTTCAGACAGAAAGGTCGACGAGAGCGCAGTCTCTGTCTGCCGAGCTGCAGCTGGTGTGATTCTTTGGCAATATTATGCAACAGGTGGTTGTTGTCCGCAATCTTGGAATCAGGAATTTTGACTGACAGCTTAATTGAATCAACATTGCGCAACATTTTGGAAAAGGTCAGGCTTTGAAGAAAATTTCCCCAAACGACGAAATATCGCCATATTTTGTTCGCATTCATTAGCACCCAGAGCGTCCTTCCGTTACCAAGCTCATTAATATGCAAGGTTCATTAACGAAAGTTGTTGAAAAAAAAGTAGCAGGAATTGTGTAAACTAGTAGCATGTATAGAATCATGGAATGCATTTGACATTGTAATAAAATCCTTTCGTTTTACACTGGTTTGAAAGTCCAAAAATGTCCTTCCGTTACCGTGTCCACCCCTAACATGCGACAATATCAAGGTTCATTTGCATATTCATAACTGAGGTCAGAAGTCATTCATATGTAAATTTTCTGCCCGATGTTTAGAGAGGCGTTTAGCTATCAATAATAATCTTGTATATCAGGCGAATATGTAAAAATCAAAATTATGTCATCTGGGGGAAAAGCTTATCTAGAGGTCAATATATGATAAAGAGTTACCGAATTCCCAGAATTCATAGTTATTTCGGCATGGTCTTCACTTTCCCTCTACTATCCATCTTCATTTCTGTATGAAAAGTTAACTCAATTCGTGTAGTTCCAGGGACTTGTTCACCTTCGGTTTCGAAATTTTAGCATTCGAACGAACGCGTTGGTGTGATGTTATCTGGACATTTTACTATGAATTCTGGGAGTCCAGTAACTCCTCATCGCAAACCATGCAGGACAGCGTGTGTGTTAATTATTTTAATTAATTTGATTGGCCACATTTGGGGACTCTTTTGGTACATAACATCAAAAGAAAGCATTTCTTTTGACTTAATGAGATAATGAGAAAAATGTGAACTTTCCTCTGATACCAAATCTCAATTGTGATGGGCAAATTGGAGGGACAAGGTTGTCGACCGGGTCACCATGATCCAGTTTCAAATTTTAAAAAAATATAGAAAACAAGCCCAGAGAATTACCCTCGGATGTGCAAAGTTATTGAGTTAAATAATTCTCTTTTGAATGTAAAGACGTAATTGCGAACAAGATATGTTGAAATGTTGCCGTTTTTGCTGGTTTCTTCAAAGGTATGACCTTAAAAAAATGAACAGAGCAGCCAATCGTTACCGAATTTAAAAATATAAATGACAATATAACACTGATATGTCATTAAAACGTTACCAAGTATTAAAATCAAGATCATTTTTTATTCCATCGTTACAGTGTAACTTTAGAAAGAGATCTTATTACAATTTTTGTCGCCGTTTATAACAGTTGCACTATGAATATTTTCTTTTTATCAGTGCTCTTTTTTTTATCTCCAGCGCAATATACACAGAACTCTCAGAGCCGCACAGCTACGAATCGCATTTTAACTTTGACATTTCTCCAGGAATATGTTAGTTTATCGTTCAATCTTATTAATTTGTCATTGTCATCCATAGAACCATTAGTAAAATTGAACAGGAAATTAATAAAAAACAGTCAGCCGTAACTAAGCTGATGCCGATGCATGCTGCTCAAGAAGCAAAAGCTACACTGAGGCGCTATACATTGACTTTTTCGGTGTAGGCGGTTTACGACACGGTTTATAAAAGAAAAAAAGGTTGGCTCGAAGAATGCACATGCACGTTGTTTTGCTTGCCGAAATTTAGGATTTCACTTTTTTACCGTTGTGTGGCAATATTAAAATACCGCTCTCGTATTTGTATTTTCAAAGAAAACGACTTGGTCAACAGTTAAAATTGCGACAGCCTTGTTGCCATCAGTGGCATTTAAGATGTCAGTCTGGATACGAAGGAGTACAGCGTGAACGCAGGATTTTAAAGGGAGTTTTTTTCTGGGACAATAATGCAACTATTGTGTCTATCTTGATAAGGATTTGATTGTTCACAATCTCATCTTTGACAAGATTTTTGTTACTGTAATTTGGATTTTTGGTTCAAAAGTTATAACACGTTTTGTGAAGCCCTTTTGAATCGGGTTGGTCCGATTCAATGACCACGGTCAGTTATGTACAATGTACGTATACATGCATTGAAGACAATTGAACAAGAACAAAACTTTGTTTAAAGCAACTGATGATAAGTGTCACTTCAAATTAATAACTGCATCATTGAGATCGTTTCTGATATCAAATCAAATACACAAGACTTGAACTGGAATTGAAATTATGTTTTGAACATGGTATTGCACTTGAGTTAAAAGACATGAATGAAACTGGATCAGAAGTCCAGTTCAAATACTTACATGGAAAATCTACGATCACAATAATTCATGTCCATTGTTTTAAAAGTTCTCTTCCATTTTATAGATATTAAGAAAGTATACAGTTCAAACATTTACACTGCTCTATTCATAAATAACACTTGTAAGGCCAATCGTGCCACTCCTGTCCGGTACCTGTCCGTGGACCAATCCTTGGACCAGCTTGGAATTTATAAACCCTTCTTCAATGCATTGTATCTCTGGACAGGAGTGTTGAAATGATATGGGATAAAAAAAACATATAGTGAAGAGTAGGAAATGTACTTTTAAAAGAGTGTTAACATCATGATGAACAGGGGTGGTTAATATTTTTAATATTTTAGTTTCCAATCCTGCGTTTTTATTGATACACGCTGTATAATATAAGAGATATACAGTGCATATGTCATTTCTTGTACCATGCTTTTAATTTTGCTGAACGCGTGCAACAAAATCCCTGCTCCCAATGTCCAATTTGGACGAAGGTCTAACAAGCATTCCCGCAAATTCCTTTGGCAGATTATTGTACCGCCCACAAATGTCAAGTAAAGGTTGACTCAGACTTCCCGATAAGGGGCCCCTCATTTTTTTTTAATCGTGTTTTTTTTTTGTGCATATACATAATGATTGCCCATATAATAATCACTGAGTAATTACTCGGGCCCAATCGAAGGGTCCTTAATGTATAGAAATCACAACTTTTTGTTTTATATATTAAATTCCGGATTTGGGAATTTGCCTTATGCAACGGTATTCTCTGGTACTTTATACTGTCATTAATGTTTACTGCATGAAAATGAAAAATCCATTTATGTCCTAACTTGGATTTAAAGGTCCATGGCCCGTCGCTATAGCCCCTCGTCCCAAAGCCCAGATTTTTACCGGAAGTGGGTCAAACATTTTGGTATCAAAGAAACTACTATTTTTTCTCATTTACCACTAACCCCTGTGAAATCCTTATAGTATGGGACCGTGTGTCAGTTGTTGGCTTTTTGCTACAATTGGAATTTAAAATAACACAAAAACACAAACAGACAAAAAATAAACAAATTGTTACCAATTTTTTATATCCCTTCCGTGTTGGCGCCATCTCGGATTTCAAAATGGTGCCATTTTTCAACATATTTTGCCCTCTATCTGGCCTTCTGAGCAATAGAGGTTCAAAATTGGTGGCATACCTGTGTTGATTTCAAGGACACAAATATCACATTCAGAAAGTTCGCAGATTGTTTCCTTCAGGCTACATCTTGAATTTCAAAGGCCGCCATTTTCCCAACATATTTTGCTCTATCCTGGACTCTGAGCAATATAGAAGGCTCAAGTGGCGGCAATACCCATGTTTTTGTGATTTCAGAAACCCAAATAGTATTACATCCGAAAAAAAGGCACAGTATGGTTTCCTTCCGGTGGGCGCATCTGAATTGCAAAATGGCCGCCATTTTTAATATATACTTCGCCCAATATCGATTTCTAAAGCAACATAAAAGGCGCCATTTGGTGGCAATACCATGGTTTTGTGATGCCAAGAACACTTATAGTACATTCATATAGTCGTAGATTGTTCCTTCGGAGCTATCTTGCATTTCAAATGGTCCCCCAATGTTTATACATACTTCGGCCAATATCTGGAATTCTGAGCAACATAAAAAACTCCATTTGGTGTCAATGCCCATTTTTGGATGTTATTGATATTGATGTTTTTGGCAAAGTGTCACCTGTGAAAGACAAGGCTAAAGGGACCATCCCCACACTAAAAGGGTGCTGGAGACCTGCCGAATCCATCTACTATTTTAAGCCATTGACACGCTGAATTGTTTTACAATATAGCACCAGGGTTAAATCCTCAGATTTTAAGTCTGTGCTTCCTGAGTCAACATTGTTCTCTACCAATTCAGATGATGGGTTGGTCCGAAAACGAACCTACTGATATTTACAAAGATTGCATGACAATGTTGCTTTCATCATCAGACTACAACGGCCAACACTTCACCACAGTCAATAAAAGAAAAACTGGTATATGAACACAACTGTATGATATTGATGTCATCTGCACGCAAGATGACCGCAATTGTGGCACAAGCGAGCCTCTACTACCAGGGAATATCCATGGCTATCACTTTTACAATTCCATGCCATCCGCCTGGAAGAATAAGCAAAATCCAGCTACAGACAGTGATGTGGGGTTTTCTTTCTCCCAAAGGCTTCTCAAGGTCCGTGCCACCTTGTCAACTGGAATGAGCGCATCCTGAAGCTTACACTGATGGGTAATCCTGAAACACAGTCATTTTGCTGCTATCATCCAAATGAACCTGTCTTCTCACTTTTAACCATTGAACTGTCCACTGCCACCGTTGGCCATTTTCCAGCCCATAATCTTCTTACATCCCTTGATATTGTTTTGCTAGACTTGGGCCTGGGGACGAGCTGTTCGTGTTCAGAAGAAGCTGGTCCAGCAAGGTGGGGTTTGCGGAGTGAGCGTTGGGTGAACGGTTTAGTCTTGTTTGCCCACGTCAACAAAATCTCAACATCAAGCAATAGAACTTTGGACACGAGCCTACCATCGCCCAAATGGAGAACTTGTCGAGGTGGACTCTGTTCTGGTCATGGATTAATAGCATTAATAACTCAAGAGCGTACAACACTTTTTGAAGCTGTTTAAGTCAGCCTAGAATTGCTCTCTTGCAGGAGTCAGTAGAAGTTGCGTCAGTAAACCCCCTCCCGAGATCGCATGAAAACATTCACTTGAAAATGGTAGTGGGAGATACCAAAGCGGAGCAGTAATATCTGCAGCAGTACATAACATGTTTTCAACACTCTTGTTGATGAGCATGAAGATTAGAACCCCAGAACAGTAAATATGAATCCGTACTTTCAGCCAACAAATAAATTGCACCGGAGATGCTACCTAGACAGAAAGACAAGAGTACTACTTCTCGGCCTTGCCTCCAATGACAAGTCATCAAGCCAGAAAAACTGAAGTCTGCAGCCAAGAAGCAACCGTACTACATCCACCAGAAGCTTAAAGCAGAACCTTGATGTACCACTGAGACTGCACGTTAATGATTTTTTTAACATCGTGGGTGCTTGAGGAGTATTTTGAAGTCAAGCTGAGCCGTGAGACCCTACATCTCAAATACAAGCATGCTGCTGCTTGGGAGGCCCTGAGGGAGCGGACTGATAAAAGCTACCTCCCCGACTAATCAAAGGTGAAACACTGAAGAGTGTCTCGCCACATGTTTCCGCATTTTAGTTCTCTACTTGGCAAAACCAGTTCAGAAACACTACCTTGATGAACCTTTCTTTTTCTTTCATCACATATACCAGAGCCTTTTTTCTCAAGACTGGACTTTTCACTAAAGAGGAGCTTTCTGATCTGCCTGAAGAAACTGAACAACCCCAAGACGCCTGGTACCGACAACATTCCTGCGTACTCTCAGTCTGGAAAATCCACTTTTTCATATCCAACTGTTGGAATTGTGTAAGAGACAAAAAAATTCCACATTAAACACACCACTGCTTATTATAGTTAACATCGTTCCATCACTCTCTACCAAGAAGTTACCTCACCCAACCCCCAAAGCTACAGAGGAATCATACACTCGGTCACCACTGGCCTCTGAAATCTACAATTCAATGCTGCTCACCAGAATGGTTTCTTCGCATACTCCCATTCTCAGACTAAACCAGAATAGTTTTCGTAAGGCAGATCAACATTACTTCGGATCTTGCCCTCAGAAGATCATAGAAGAGTTGAGAATTTTCCAAGAGAAAGTTTCATTGTATTTGTATGACTTTGCCAAGGCTTTTGACATGTGTTAACCGAGATGTAATGCTGCATATTCTTACCAATATTGTGTCCCAGACGAGACTGTTCAAAGCAATTGCCATCATGTATGAACCCATCCAGCTTTGGTCAGACCATGAATCTGCCCACATAAGAGAGTTTCCTAACAACTACTCTGGAATTCTCCCAAGGAGATACTCTTGCCTCCTATCTCTGTGTCATCGTGCTTGATTACATCCTCAGACATTCTTGACATAATGAACGATAAGGGACTCACATCAACCATCGTTCTAGACGTCACCAAGGCACATCTCACATACCCTTGTCTATTCAGATGATCTAGCTCTAACAGCCGATCGATATGTGTGGCACAAATCTTACTACATTACTTGATTAATGCCTTAGCGACAAGTCGCCTACATCTAAATGCCAATAAAACGGTAATAATGACCATCAATGAGGAAGATAATAATGCAATCTAATCTCACTAAGACTGCGTACCGCAATCAAAGAGGTCAGGGTACTTCACGTACCTGTGGCCTTTGTTGCCGACGCAGAAAAGCTTTCGTGTCACGCAAGGGAGGACAAGCTTGGAATGCCTGTATAAACTACACACCCTATGGTCAATCCTGGTATCTCCAATTCAACCAGGCTGAAGTTCTTTAGAGAGTGAAGAGAGTATCCTGTTATGAATGGATCTGAGACCGGACAATGAATAGCTCAGGATAACTGGATGGCACCTCCACCAGCAGGCCCCTAGCCAGATTTGTTTGGGGGGGGGTGGGGGTGGTGCGGATTTTCCAGAAGTGGACTTTTGCGTACCAACAAACCAATTTTTTTTTGGGAGAATGAATACATCATCGCCGCGTTTCACAAAACAGTGTAAGCCGTAAGCAAGGCATTCAAACAGCTACTAATCAGCCATATAACATATACATCAGAACCCGTAAAATAACAGAATTTAGGAAAGCGGCAAACTTCAAAGCTTAAACACGGCTTAGACATGACAAAGCGGACCTTCAACATCAAAAAGCGGACCTTTGGCATTTCTTTTCTGGGGGGTGCGTCGCACCCCCCCGCACCCCCCTGGCTACGGCCCGTACCCAGGCTTCTTATGATGGTGCAAACAATCCTGGGTTTGAGCACGGCTAAAGCACACTCCCTACTTGTGTATCGTGCGATTGCTCAAGTAGTCTCGGACTCACATGTTGGAGGTTACCAGCCCGAAACAGATGTAATTTGCTCGAGACATGCAGCAGAGTCCTCGGCCATCCCCAACTTAATGACAAGGAACATTTGGCGCTACGTGGTGACCAGCAATGCTCGGATGCGGCCGCTAGATAGATGGATATTGGTTTCAATACTTGAAATTGCAACTGAACATCTGGACAGCAAAACATTGAAACCTATATACAAACTTATTAAAACGCCAGAGCTGGCTCTCCCTGGATTCCATGATTTAAGTGCATTAAGGATGTTATATCTGATTTAAGGGAGGAGCATTGGAGCTATTTTTGCTCATAAGGTCAAATATCTGGCAAAGTATATTTTAAAAAATCAGTGGCCATTTGAAATTAAAGATGGTTGTCAGAAGGAAACAATCTGTGACTCTCTGATGCAATCATTTTCCTTAAATCACAAACATGAGTATTGCCCCAAATGGAGGCCTCTATTTTGCCCAGAAGTCCAGATGATATTGAGAGCGCAGTCTACTTAAAATGGCCAGCCCTTTGAAAATTCAAGATGGCCCGCCAAAGGCAACAATTGCAACTTCTGATGTAAATATGGTTTTCCTTGACATCACAAACATGGGTTATGCCACCATTGGCGCTTCCATTAGCTCAGAGTCAGGGTATTGGGTGAGTATATGTTAAAATGGCGGCTTTTTAAAATTCAAGATGGCCGCCTAGAGTAACCACGCTGTGATTTTTTTTGATGTAAGTTTTTGCATCACTGACAATCAACAACATGGGTGTTTGCCCCAGCTTGAGCCTCCTATGTTTCAGAAGTGCAGATAGAGAGCAAAATAGTTTAAAATGGCGGCCATTTTGAAATTCAAAAATGACCCTCCTGAAGTAAACTATCTGCGACTTTCTGGGTGTGATATTTGTGTTCCTTGACATAAACAACATGGTCTCGTGCCACCAATTTTAGCCGTCTGGTTGCTCAAAGTCCAATATAGAGCCAAATAATTTGAAAATGGCAGCCAGTTTGAAACCAAGATGGCCGCCAAACGGAAGGGATCAAAAACTGGTAACATTGATATTTGATTTCAGGACCAATTATCTCATTTTTAAGACCCCAAATTCCAATTGTATCAAAAAATCCAACAAATCCCCCAACCATCAACCACAACCGCCCGCCCCATACTCATTAGGGCCAAAGGATTTTGGGTTTGGAAGTTATGGGAGCGAAAATGTAACCCCATTTGGGTCGACCGAATATTAATTTTAACACAGTAACTCTATGGGGCTTACGAATCCACGTTCTGCTCTCACATGAAAGCGCATTGAAATATCGGCGCGAAACTTCACAGTGGGGTTTTTGGGTGAAGATGAAAACTTCATATCCTAAATCGGGCCCTTTTCCCCTTTAATCATTTAGGTGACTATCTTTATTTTCAAAACCGTCTGAGTCGGCTAAGATTCCATTCAGATGCATTTTAATTAAATTAATAAACAACGCCCACACTTTTGTTGACGTTGAGTTTTTTGCATGGTATGTATTAGTAAACTGGCGTGGCAAAGCTCAAGCTAAAGAGGGGCAATTTATGTGGCAAAATTATCGAGATGGCGTGAGCATTTACGACGTCATGAAAGAGTGAACTTTTCAGAAAGCTTTGACAAGGTTGAATGTCCGTTTCTCCCAAGAGCTGTATTTTAATTGGACGTTTCGATATTCTGGCAAAATGGCTGATTGTTGGTAAAAAGTACTATTGTTGACTGCTATAGTAGATTTCAAAATAAGTGAGACCTCATTAAAAGTTTTGGGTCTGTCCATTCACCGTGAGAGGTTAAGAGGAATTATTTTAATGGCCACAGGTAAAAAAAGTTTATGGTACTCATACAATGTACAGTAATGTAGCTAGTAAATAAATGTTGACCTAATTATTTCACATTTAAGATGTTTGGATGTTTCAATTGAAGTATCAGGATGAAAACACCAGCAATTATTTAATTAAACGTTGTTGTTTGAACATAACTTACCTTTGACACTACAAAATACATTTCTTATTACAGCATTGTAGAAATAATGCATTCTTATATCAATGCACACATAACACAGCTAAGCTCTTATTTGGCCATCAAAATGGGCCAACCTAAGAGATTAGCGTAAAGCGGATTTGACATCCCGGCCAACCGTGGCATAAACCCTTCTATCATTAACAGACCGTTGTAGAACTGAATGCATCAGTTTCCAGTAGGCCGATTCTGTACAGTAACTTTGTACCATCGTAACTTTGTACCTAGTCTCCGCATGGCCGAGGATTGAACCCCTTATCAATATCACTAAATAGAAATATGCAAGAAGTCTCACCTAATTTTAAATCTACCATAGTTACATATGAGTTTTAAGGGGCGCAGTACAAAATGGTCTGCCTATTGAAACACATGCTTTGTTGGCTCTGTTGTATCCGTCATATCTTTGCCCCTGCCTTTCCCAGAGTGATAAAATTTACAGGAGAGAATTTTGAATTCATTTTGCCGGTATGATACGGCGCCGTATCATACCGGCAAAATAGTTTTTCATCCATATTTTTAGTAATAAGTTATAAAAGAATACGCACTTGAATGATACCAAAAGGATATCTCTAGGACAAATATTCGCCACAAAACTGCACAAATTACGCTCAAATTTTAGGTTCTATAAAAAATTGAACTATAGCGGCGTTGCACTTTTGGATTATTGAGGGCGTTTTTTAATATAAGAATGACCAGACACAAGAAACTATGAAATGAAGAAGCAGTGATGTATAGTCAAATTCATGCGGTGCATCCGATCAATCGGCATTAGGACATGTGAAATATATCAGTTAATTGAATTCAGAGGAAGACTTAAAATTAATTTGTTGATAACTATATGCATGGTAACCTTTAACGAGTAGAGTGCGTTTTTAGTAATAAACTTTTGAACATTAAGGAACAATGGTGAATAAATAAAGAAGCAGTGATAATTTTTTATTAATTTGAAATGTAAAGGTTTATTGCTTGTTATTCATTATAATAACTATGTACAAGTTCTTTTACCAAGTATTGAGCGGAACTATTCCATGGGCAAAAATCACCTAGTGATATATCGTGTCATGTTGCTTAGATATAGCTGGATCGAAACTAATTTTGGATTTTCTACACATTTAGAAATCACTGTAATCTTATATGACTGTAAAATACTGTAATTGCACACACATTTTCTTCGTTTTAAACCTAAAGAGATCTTATTACATAATACTTTACCTTAAAGGGCCCAGAAAAGCAAATAGAATTGATGTGGTTTGTGTCAGTCTACAAGGAGGGACGAGAAAGTATTCAAGTATTTGGGTTGGTTGATGACATCATTAGTGAAAAATATTGATTTTTCATTGAGAGTTAATACTAAAATTCAAGGTGACTGGTGGAATCTATTCATGGCACTGACTGAAATTCAATAGTTTCCACTAATGATGTCACTGGTAGTGTATTCTTTTTTCCGGCCATGTTATTGGAATGGAATGCCCCGTAAAAGATTTGGAGTTAGGTTTATCATCTCATTTCCTGGGACCTTAAAATATACAATGGACAAAGAACACACCTAATTCTTTACGGCAAAATAACAGCAATGAATCCTTAGTAATATAATTACCACGGTTTGTATATGGTTACTACGGAGCCGGGATACATCCTTTATAATAATTAATTTTTACTATTAAACCGTTTGGAACTGAAGGTTGTATTTGTACGTTTGTCAGGGTACTTTCAGGACCAAAACATGATAAAATGTTCATTGGACAGCAGAGAAAAATTAACAACCTGTTGCATTAACGCATTATTACAACAGGGCATGGAAACGACACACGACAAAATAGCAGAGTCATCGGTAGACAATGTGAATCAATCATATAAACGTGTTATAAAGTAAAATGTTCATGTCAAAGGGGCGCTACCCGATCCTCAGCCTTGGAACCCCACCTTCAAGCCGGTCGTCCATCAATCCTGAGGTTTGGAGTCAGAAAGCTTGTCATTTATCTGTTAAATAATCGTTTTGGAAGACTTCCATATGTACCCCTCTTTTGAAAGCTCTACAAGTCACAATTCTTTTTTATTTTGGCATTAGGGTTAGGGTATTTATGAGGTTAGGCCATAATTAAAAATAATTTGTTTCCTGTCCAAAATCAAAGAGGGGCAGGACATTATGGAGACTCTTTCCAATCTCTTTTCACGTTATGGATGTTTCAGCCTAAAGATAGGTTTACTGATATGTTTACGGTAGCTACATTATGTGTACAAGAACGTTTTAGATTTTATAAAGACAAGCGCTTTAAAACGAAATTATGGCGATAGGCTTAAAAACAGAAAATTATATGTAGGGTGTGCTCTCTTTATTAGACCTATAGGGTCGACATTTGACCCCTGAGGGACACCCAATAGTTGTACATCTTTGCACTGTCTTTGTTCAACCCAGACAACAGACTAATCACCGATAAGGGGAATATGATGGTAGAATTCTTCTCAGGAGATGATAGCTACGAGGGTTGCAGGTATTCGAAGTTGCAGGGCTGATGGCGATTCCATTAATGATGTCAGCAGCCAGCTTCTTTAAGTGCACGTGATGCATTCTGTTCTCCTTCCGCTGCAATAACCTATGGAAGATATTCCAAATTAAATCAATGTATAAAGATTTTTAACGAAATAGTAAATAAGAATAATTATTTAAAATGAACTGTAATATTTGCAGGGCGATTACCAATAAGCCCTCGTGGCCTGAATAATGAACAAAATAATTTCACGAATAAAGAATAGAGAAAGTAATTGAGATGTAAACAAGCAAAATGAAGCAATATCAACATGGGGCAATTTCGTAGTAGCAGATGACATTTCAGAGATTTAGACGACCCAGAACTGATTAAATTAATCAGGCTTTTGGATTTTGACAAGTGAAGTCTATAGATTAGAGCTTAAGACCATGAAAATTTAATTCAAATTTCATTTCTAGCTTAGCACGAAAACACTTCCATTGCCGACTTTCACAGAAAAGGTACTTTTGAATTGCCTTTCAGTCACAATCGCTATTGAAGTGTACAGTTTTTTGTGCACGAGGAGAGACATGACGAGGAACAAACTAAAGAAAACAGCAAAAGAAAACATATCACGCTGTTTCTTAGGTTAAAATTCTCATGTTCACCGTTGCACGCGTTGCGGGACGTACGGTTTTTTGAGTTCGGATGTAGTGTTTGAATATTTCAATTTGTGCGGCTGCAACTATGAAATGACATTTCTTAATAATGAACAAAGTTTTGAAAAGGCAAAGTTGTCAAATCAAATGAGTTACTATCAACGTTCAAAAGTTACAAAACACTTATTTGTTTCAAACAATAGCGGCAATGGAAGTGTTTTCGTGCTAAGCGAGAATGAAAATTGAATTAAAGTTCATGTCTTATAGCTCTATTAGATAGATTTCATTGTTCAAAATCCAAAAGCCTGATTAATTTAGAGTTCTGGGTCGCAAATCTCTGACATGTTCATCTGCATGCAACAACGGAATTGCCCCTTATTGACAGGGTGGTGAATTGAAAGTGGCATTTTGGGGATGTACGTTGGCAAAATTTATTACTATTATTTATTATTATTATTTCTTCCTACATTCTGAGGGTACACTTTTGTCGGTGTTCGGCTATTCCTGGACTCAAAATTCACCATAAGGCATATAACAAAGGTACACAAAGGATAGACATTACAAGAAAATTCTAGAACCATAGCAAGCCTTCACCCAAAATGGTCTCATTTTCTGCTTTAGTCAGCATTAATACAGCGTCCTTCGATGACGGACGGATTTGAGGAAGGGAGAGTCAGTATTATGGTAAACCCAGCTATGATGTGAATAACGATAGGCATATATGGGGAAAATTCTAATAAACAGATTATCTAGTAACTTCTAGTTTTCTATTCAGCACTGTTGAATTATAGATAGTGACTTTTTAAAACTTTGGCTTAGCCTCTCTGGATGGATGCGTCGGATATGCTTGCCATGCACGCTTGCAGTGGTGTGGTATTGTGGTCTAGCCGGAGCGTCCTTACTGAATTAAAAAAAACGTATAGTAGGTAGAAGAGAGAGAATTAAACTCTAATATTATATCTCACTAGCGGGCTGCAGAAATGATAAATAAATAATAGATGCCAATAGCCTCTTAAAATGCTAACAAATTAATTATGCCGCTGTCCGGAGTGACAGGAGATATGGTTCTCCGAATTCATGGTCCACCTACAACGGGTGAAGAATAGGGCACTCGATTCAATTTTGACTCTTCACGCAACCTTAGTTTCATGCTTCTTGTTCCGCTGTCGTCTATGGGCCCGGACTTAGGCATCCGCGGCGGACCATACTCCTTTAATTTGTATTTAAGAATGTGAAAATTAAATTAAATTCTTATTATGGTTTCTGTAATTGTAGTTTTTGGGATATGATTATGAAATTCATTAGACAGAGAGCCCATCGGGGGGGGAAGCACATGAAAACGTAGAATCATGCCAGTAGAGACGTCCCGTCACCAAACATTCAACATGTTCAACAGGGATGATCGTACCTTACCATTCCACATTCCGGGCCAAAATGATAATATCCATATATTTACCATCCAGGACCCCGACAGCAACTCAGATAGTCAGACCATTATAAAAACCAAAATGGAGTTTCATATGACTGGGCAGTCAACACGGAACTCCAGCAACATCCGGGACAGTTTGAAAACATAATGAAAAATTTTCTTAACATCTGTCTATGGAATGCCCGTTCTGTCCGTAAAAAGACGGTCTCTATTTATGATGAATTATGAGAATGATGGACATTTTGTGTAACTGAAACCTGGTGGTTGGCTGAAAGCGATCCTGTGGTCATGCTCGAGGCGTGCCTGAGGGATTATTCCTCATGCACTTTGCCCAGGAATCTGATGACCATGGTGGTGTTGGGGCTAATAACAAAAACTGCCTAAAACATTCAACTACACACAGGCATTAATACACCTTATTTTGAGCATGCTTGTGTGTTAATAAACAAAACAGTCGTTAGACTATCCCGTGTATCGTTCCACCCACCTTCCAGGGAAAATGGTCTCAAAATAAGTCACTCTGTAAAATGGAGTTGATACTTTCCTTAATGAGATTGCTTTGTTCCCGCTAAAACGATTACGGCTGGGTGGTGATTTCAAACGTGCATGTTGACCTCCCGCTAAACCGGCGTCTATTCATTTTTGGAGATTCTGGATGCCTAATGATTTTCATCGGCATATCTATGGCCCTACCCCTAAAGATGGTCACACTCTGGACCTGATCATATCTCGTCTTGATTGAAGGATGGATTAGTTGCTGGGTGGGACCTCGTGCATGGGCTAGGCTCTGATCATCGTTCGATTATTGTACGATTAACAGCCAGAAATCACCACTCATGAACATGTGACACCATCAGAAAATAAAGACTATTGACAAGGGGGACTATTCCTAGAACAAAATAACATTTCATCCATGATTGACAGTCTTGACCTTCGTGAGGGGCTCGTTGATGGGTGCTTGGTAAATTTGAGGAGTTCTTTTAAATTAGTGTACTCGATTCCATGCAACTCCTCAACAGCGTTCCAGAATATTAGGACCACGTCACCTTGGTTAATAAGAATTTGATGATGCCAGACGTGAATGTAGACGTTTTAGAGAGGAAAATGGGTTTAAAACTAGAAATAGTGTCGATCTGGATGCATACACTGTACAATCAGCAGTGACTGGTAAACTCATTCATCATGCTAAGAGGTTTATTACAGAGAAACAATTAGAAAATGCTAACAACAAAATCTTGCTACTCTGAATAAGCTTCGGAACCCCAAAACTAAACAACTCCTAAACGTGTAATTCAGCACGAACTAAGTGCTCATTGCCAGTTTTTCAGCGAACAAGGTATACAAAATCAGACGGGACCCTTGATAATTATCCAGGTCCAACTCGCATGAATGAGCGGGACAATACTTGATGAGACCGTTCCAATACATGAGTTTAATCCAGTCACTCGTTGAAGAGGTAACCAAGGTGATTATGTCAACTCATCAAAAATCATGTTCCTAGACACATTCCATTGGTGTTACTTAAGGGGAATGTTGCAACTCTGGCTGAGACATTAACACTGATCATTAACAAGTCTATCGCACTGTTTCCCAGCTAAGCTCGGGGAAGCTGCGTGACACCCATTCTTCAAAAAGCTCTTCACTATAGTACACAAGAGGATGCTCTCAAAAACTATCGCACTGTGTCAAATATGAGCTGCGTGTCTAAGTTCATGGAGAAAATAGTGAGTGCCAAGATAAAAGGTCATATTGTCTCAATGACTTAATGAGAAGTTTTTTCATTCAGCTACAAAGAACGTCACAGCACTGAAACGGCACCTCTGCGTGTCAAGACGATATCCTCAATGCAAGTCACAACCGTAGGCAGTTGATATTGTGGTGCTAGATCTTTCTGCACGTTTGGATACTGTTGTGATTCATGTCATTCTTTTGGATAGGTAACTTGATTCAAGGTATACTGCCTTACAGTGGATTCGGTCTTATCTGCAGAACCGCTCTTTTCGTGTGCGCCAATTGGGATGCAATTTTCAAACAAGCATCATCTCCCTTTCGGTCTTCCTCAGGTTCTGTGGTCGGGCCTATTTTTTCAATAATGTTACACATACTGTATTCGCATCATCATCCGGAGAAGCACAATATTGCTTACCACATGTATTCTGATGATGTGCAGATTTATTGACATTTGATCCTAGAACTAAGATTGATGGTTGATGCCCAAACATGTGTCAAAAGACTCTCTAATTGATTGATGAAATCAGTGAGTGGATGCGCTGTAACAAACTCAAAAGTGAATGATAGGAAAAGACAGAATTTTTCATCGGCATGTTCATCCATTACACCAAGTCGCCCTCAAAGACTATTAACCATCAGGGTCGGGACAGTGGATGTTCCCCAGTCCATCGGCATTAGAAACCTTGGTTTCGTGTTTGATCAGACAAGTCTATGATGAACATGTTAAAGGTCCATTAGGTCTGTTAACTCCACCATTCGCAATATATTTTTACCGGATCCGCCGCTTTAGCACATTTGAGAGTTGTCATCTCGTCCGCTCATGGATTGATCTCGCATGACTGATGCCAATTCACTTTTGTAGGGGAATGTCGGCCAGAGATCGGAAGGTATAAAACTTCAGATTTGCAGAATAGAGCAGCCGGGCTGGTGTTCAGATCTGTTAGAAGGACACCAGCCACACACTCTTTACAGAGCTCAATTGGCTACCAATTAGTGAGCGCGTTGTCTTTAACTTTAAGCTTATGCTTCTTACTTACAGGGCATTTCCGGACCAATGCCATCTACTTGTCCGAATACCTCTCTTTGTATTCCTGGAAGGCCCAGGATGCGATCTGAGATGACAAGACGTCCTCTGTTTCCGCACAAAAAGGTAATGTGGGTGACAGGGATCTTTCGCATTGCGGCCCCTAGCCTGATGGAACTCTTTGCCTCTATTCGGGTTGGCCACTCCAAGTCCATTGTTACTTTAAGAAAGCTCAAAATTTCATCTATTTCGAAGAGTGTCGTGTGCTTTAATTATTTTTTGGTATGCCTCAATGAATTTATTGTGCAGCTGTTTTCTTTTTTGATTTTTATAGTTTTGTAAGTAACTTATTTCATGGTTCATCTTTACATACCTGTTGTAGTACTATGTTTTAGGATAAATAGTAATTACTCTCTCTTTTGTAAAGCGCTTTGGACTTGTTTGAGAAGGCGCTATTTATCAAATGCCCTTTGATTGATTGTATCATAGTCCGGGCTCCAGAGAAGAAACGGAATAAAGCGTGATGAAACTAATGTTGCGTCAGTGGCGTAGCCAGAGGGGGGGGGGGGGGGGGGGGGGGGGCAGCTGCCCCCCTGTGGGGAATCTTGCCCCCTGAAAAATTAGTGATTTACATAGGCCATATACTATACTAACAAATTTTAATATATGCTGCCCCCTGAAAATATGTGCCCACCCCCTGAAAAAAAGCTGGCTACGCCACTGTGTTGCGTGAAGAGTCAACTGAATCGATTGCCCTATTGTTCACCATTGTTCCCGGACTGTGAGCCCGGGGGACTATATCTCCTGCCACACCGGCTAACAGACCAGGAACCCAGAGAGTTTATTCAGCTGAAAGGAACAAAATGTTTAATGGCCTGGTTGTTTGGTTTTATTAGTATTATGGACAAGGTTCAATATTGAAAGAATTAGTGGGAAAATAAAGTAATACAAGGGTCAAATATTTAAAATGCTTCAATCATGTCCAAATACGTCTCAAATTCTCTTTATAGCATTAATTAAAGGAACAAAAAAGTATAAATGGTCATGTGTTTTCAAATTGTAGATCTGTCGATTCCATCACGACGAAAATTTTTAACCTATTTGTACTTTTTGTTCCTTGGTGCTAACCAGAGAATTTGAGATATATTTAGGCATGATTGAAGCATTTTAAATATTTGACCCTTGTATTGCCTTATTTTACTCGTAATTCGTGCTTGCTCAGGATGACCCGGCAACAATATGGAATATGGAATCTTGGCCCTATACTAACATAAAGAGATCGTCAATCTTTTTGTACCTTCTCAGCGTAATAAATTCTATGGGATCCTGCTCTATAAGCGAAAGATGCTCTATCTTACATTTCTACACGTTCCACTTTTACTCCCCATGGATCGGTTCCTTCATCAAGTACCCGTTGCATCTCTCCACTCACCGCATCTCTGTGACTAAGCATCTCCGCTAAGGTCTGTTTTAATGGAAAATAAATAATTTATCCATCATCCATCTGGGCATGGTATTATGCCTAAATGGCTTGCGACACGTATAGTGCTGGATGAGGGAAAGTGGCTACCGACCGGGGGTGGGGGAGGCAACCCCTTGTTCAGGTCTTACCTTCCATGCCCCAAAACAGTTGGCATTGTACATATTTACATTTCCCAAAGATAATCTTTGTATTTACATATTTGGCCTTATCTGATAACAAACTTGTCCCCAGCTGCGCCCCCCCCCCATTGAGAAATCTACGCCGATGCCCTGAACTGTTGCCAATGTTTTGTAATTCAAAAGAAGAAAGAATGACATGCGTATTGTGCACGCGGCATTGTAAAGTATTGATGGACATTTACATTGTATTGTATAAATTCACCCGAAACTGTCTATATGTGAGGTATGTCGAATATAAATTTCTACTGGCAATGTCACAAATGAATTAAAAATGGCAAAGGTTATATACCAATACATCCCTAACGTCCAAGAGGAAAATCTGACAATCACCACAAAAAAGGGAGATAGCGTTATTTTTCCTGTCAGATCTAGAGGCAATTTCCCCCTAACCCAAGGCAGGGGTCCGCTCCGTGATTTTTTTCCCCAAAAGTGCATTTGAATGCAGTTAAGGGACGTTAGGGATATGAGAAAGACAATGCCGACACTTACTCAAACTACCGGTCAATTTCGATCTTGCCCTGTTTTCTAAGATACTCCAACGACTTGTTTTCAACAGTTGTGTAAATCGTTTGGAAAAACATAGTATACTAAATAATAAAAAATTGGTTTTAGAAAGCAACATTCGATTTTCAAGGCTGTTATTTAACTAGTAGATAAAATCAATAGTGCTGTAGAACATAATGAAACCACAGTTGGCATTTACTTAGATTTGTCTAAGGCATTTGATACCAGAGATCGTGATATCTTACCTTAAAATTGGAACATTACGGCTTCAGAGTAGTTGCATTTGAATGGTTCAAAAATTATCTTTCTAAATAAGCAAATTTGTTTATTGTAATTCATGTAAGGGACCGTTCATTAATTACGAGGGAGGGGGGTATGGGAGAATTTCCAAGTTGGTCTGGAAAAATTACACAACCCCCCTATTGCCACATGAAAATTTACGCACCCCCTCCCCCAATACATATAGTTCCTATCATTTAGATTAATTACCGCTTGTTAAATGGTGTTCATTTTTCACACAAGATGTTACAGGCAAAGATGATATGATGCTTGGCTTCATTTAATATCAATTCATATTTCTTCAAACGACAAAAGGCCCCAGGAAAAGGCAAACCCATTCTCATATTAACAATAAAAGTTCTAAGTATATGTGATATCAAAGTCAATCAAATATGTTTCCCATTCCAAAATAGTAATGGCAGTTTTGTTCAGGTAATCAGCTTTTTTTAAATTAAATTGCAAAATTACGTAATTGGGACTTGTTTCAAAGTAATATACTGCTATTGCCACTACACCGTTAATCATTTGCAGCTTTCACCATAACACCAAATGCTGTTCCTCCTTTTTATATACCGTTAAAAATGTTCAGTAACAAACAAAATATTTAAAAAATTACATATTAAAATGTTTGCCATTTGATTTTGGCCAAAGGTGAATAACATGAATTGGGATGCCAGTTGGTTAATATTTAAAAAAAAAATAAAAAAGGGGCAAAAAAAAACCCCAACTGACTATAACACATTCAGATATTTTTCTTTTTTTATGTGTGTGTAATGAGTTTTCCTGCTTTACTGATTTCTGATATTTTCTTAAGTTGCCTGCTAGGTTAAATAATTTGATTTGAATTTTAAAAATGTATGACTATTATAAAATTATTATAAAATATAAAATGGAAATGTGCAAGTGTCAAAATTCAGCCCCTCTTTTCACCAGCAATATGTTAACAGCAGCCAATTGTTTAAACAAACTGTGCATCTGTAGGCAGTTAGGTCAGAAGTCTATGCATTAAAGTTGTCTAGTAATTTAAAGGGCCATGGCACAATTACTAATAGCCTCGTCCCAAAAACCCAGATGTTACCGGAAATGGTCACAATTTTGGTATCAAAGGAAAGCAATATTTTTCTCTTCACCAGTGATGAATTAAGAGGGAAAATCATACTCCATGTGGTGGACCAATTTTAATTTTACCACCAGATAGTACTCTATAGGGGGCTTACAAAATCACATTCCTAGCTCTCACATCAAAACGGATTTAATATCAGCGCGACACATTACAGATGGGTTTGAGGTGAAAGCATTATATCAAGATGAAAAAACATATAAAAAACAGAAAAAAACTAAAAAATCAATTTTGTATTTGTTTTTGCATTTCTTTGCTTAGGAAGGATCTACCTTTTACATACCACCACCCCCCACTCCATACAAGCAACTTATTATGACCACCCCCTATTTGGCCAATTAAAATTTAATGACCCCCAGATTTTTTCCAGCGCCCCTACCCCTCGTAATATGAACGGTCCCTTAACATGACCTTAGATATAGGATGTGGCGTACCCCAATGTTCAATGTTGTTTATATTCCGTAATATGATAATGAAATAAATACGTCGTCATATTGGAATTTCATCCTTTTTCAAGATGACCCAATATATTTGTATTCCCATAAGAAATTGAAAGTAGGGCAGATATAACAAACAGGGAGCTCCAAGAAGTAACAAATTGGTTCAAAGCGAATAAAATCAGTAAACGCAAGCAAACAAACTTCATGGTTATGGTACCCGTCAAAAACATTGCACGGCTAAAATGAAAATAAACAATTTGCGGCAAATCTTACTAGAGTGGAACCCAAAATTCCTCGTTGAACGTGGAACGAACGTATTAGTGCTTTCTCTAAAACCAGACATGTTGGTAACTTTATTCCAAAACGCAGTTTACATTCTTTGGACTGTACAATTTTATCTTACCGATGTTTATGGAATTTTTGCTTTGGGGAAATTCCTGAAACCTACCTGGATTAAAGTATGAACTCACAAAAACGGGCGGTTCGAAACATTGCAATGTTCACTTTAAATGTCACAGGGAAGCCAAATATTTGAAGAATCAATATTTCTAAACGTACATGAGATTTCAATTGGAACTGGGAGTATTTATGTTCAAATATTTGACTAGTAACCGTCCATCTATTTTTCAATGATTATCAATATAAATCCACGAGAAATACAAAACAATTAGATGTCGAAAAATATAACTAATCTTGCTTCTAAAAGAGGCAGTCAGCGGAAGTATCCCTGGAAATAATCATGGCCTGATAATATTAAAATTCCAAAAATATGAAAGAAATCCGGAAAAAGGGATAAAATATGCTCTAATTCATCAGGCAAAGTATTCATATTGATCTTGGAGTGGTTCAAGTTGAGTGATTAAATATTAGAAGGAATTGTCTATTGAGCGCAAGTGTCAACCAAGTTGAGTTAAAAATAAAACCAATCAATACTACACTTATAAATCATTATTGAGCTGGCGTTTTGTGGAATTTAAAAAATAAAATGCATTCGTGATTCAATTTTCAATCTAATGCCAATGTAATGGCGATCTTCGTTACATATTGGCACATGTGTTGTAGAAAATGTGAGAATTAATTTTAGCTTAAAAGAATTGAAAAAGTTGATAAACAGTCTATCAAAATAATCATGTCGCAAACTCTGGTTTGTGTACAGAATCAGAAAAGATTTTTTTGTGTTTCATGAAAGATAATGAATAGTTGTAGTGGATTTTCAGATATATTGAGTAGTGTGTCATGATGGAACCGCTTGTCCAACCGGTAATCCTGGTATTTTAAAATTCTAATGTATATGGTCACTACATTATTTATACTATGCCACACCTTTGTACCCAGGATATTACGCAATGTAGTGGCGGCCAACAGCCGAGTGGAGCCGTGAGAATTCTCCACGTTAAACAATGCTCATTGTGGTTGAAAACTTTGAGTTAGACCCCAGCATCACGCGTACACAGTTACGCTGTCTTTTGAGAGTTACCTGACAACAAAACGTAGTTTAAATTAAATTTTGAACAAATTATGGCGGGCCTGAAATTTATAAATTTGGAAAAAAGAAGTATTCTCCTCAATTCCGGTATGGAAAAAGTAATATTTAAGAAATTTTGGCGAGACATATATAACGATATTTATTTAAACGGCACTGGCAACATTTTCACAAAATATGAAATTTTTTTCCTTCAATTTGCTCTCAAATGATAGTGTAGGCGATTGGAAGAACAGATATATTTTACACATAAAAATCACATACCCAAAAAAACAGGTTAGGGACATTGATTTATGAGGATAAGACATCCAGGAATTTGTAGGCCAACTTTAGTTTTCCATAACTGTAATCA
Source organism: Ophioderma brevispina (assembly GCA_023653785.1). Taxonomy (NCBI): domain Eukaryota; kingdom Metazoa; phylum Echinodermata; class Ophiuroidea; order Amphilepidida; family Ophiodermatidae; genus Ophioderma; species Ophioderma brevispina. The sequence continues at coordinate 13,719 of JAMKCH010080508.1, read as the reverse complement.
ACAAATGTGTAGTATTACTGGAATATTTTTTGACTCGTAATCACCGAATTAAAACCACAAAGGTTATAGACCGATCAAACAGTGTTGAACGTGGGAAACATAGGACGTTGCGGCGTGTTCTTGTGTTTAAACGCCATTTTGGCGTCTTCTGAATTTTACGTCGCGGCGACGTTAAAATATAAAATTCGTTCTGTTTAACCATAAGGACGGAGAGCATTTTTGGTCTTAGTCATTTCGTGTGTTGAGGGTTTGTATATAAAAGGCCTTACAGCCAGTGCAAAAATATTATCGAATTTGAAAATCTGAGGGCCGCACTATTTTTAAATTGTGACATAGTGTCTCTTTAAATAATATTAATAATAATAATAATAATTGCATGTATAAGGCGCCTCTACAAAGCAGAGAAACACAGCGCCTTACCAAATAATTAAGCATAAAATACAACAATAAATCATATTCTTTATTGCGCGTGACCAGGCTGAAGAGCTATGTTCGCCGGGGGTGTTCACACATGAGCGAACAAGGTATGTACAGTATAGATTGTGAGTATTCATGAGCTGTTGTCGCTGGCGGCATCAACAAGTCGGTTAATGGTCCGACTGTCTTACCTTCTCTCGGTGTGTTTTTACTTGTATGGGACTAAATTGTTCTAGTTTCATAGTGGACTATGGCTAACGCCACAGCCAGATTGCTCGAATTCGCGATATTTCCCCAATCGGATGTGAAGAGAACAACCCCCTTCCCGACTACACCCGGTGGCCAGTTCAGTCTCAGGCATGCCAAGTGTTAGTGAATGAATTTTTACGCCTTGGCGTACAAGCGTTGTCGGGGTTTCAACGTCATTTTGATACCAGTTACCACATCCAGGCTCTTAAGAGAAACAGGGATATTCCACTACTTCCTCTGCCGTCCAAAAGCTTCAGCGAGAATTCGGAAGGTATCTGTTTCAAGTTCAAGGCAACAAGGTGGAAGTTTTTGCATAATAGTGAGGTTCCTTGAAAGGTAGAAAAAGCGCGTGAAGCTGTGGAGCAAAAACGCGATTCCGTGGTCTCCCATTTTGATGAGGCAGCCGCTATTATAAGAAAAGGAACAAACTTTATAAGACTAGCTGAAAGTCTGAGGAGGAGTGGAAGAAGACGGTAGACGAGTATCTTTCAGATGATTTGGCCTTGATTCGAGGATGGCAAGACAATTCGTGCAGGCACAGGGCCCCCAGGTCAAAATTCCAGTTGATCCCAGTGAACTGGTTTAAGTTGAATTGGTTTCAACTGGAACCAGTTGAAATCCAGTTGATCCCAGTTGAATATCATTGAATCAGTTGATTCCGTGACGGAAAATGGAGCAATTTTCAACTAGGTTTGTAGTGACCAGTTGAACCCAGTTAAGACCAGTACAAAAAGTTAAAAACAGTTGAAACAAGTGTTCCGTCACGGAAAATTGAAAAAACCAATTTAATTGGGATCAACTGGAATTTGACCTGGCGCGCCTGCAGAAACGAAAACTGTCAGAAACGAAAATTCAACCAGTACCATACTCAAGCCAGCGTCCGTTCCGGTGGCTTAAACACCCTTAAACACGATTATGTGTGTTCTGTGTGTTTCGAGGCCTGCCGGTTGCACAAATTCTCTGATTCAATGTCGGACCCTCCCATTCATTAGAGCTGATGTTCGGGATTTGTCCCCAACAGAGGACTTGTGGCTGCCCCCCTGCTTTCAGCAGAGTGAAAATCACAAATTGTACATGAATTTCATGATTACTGTCCCTCTGAGAGTGAGGCCCCAATTTCCCCACAACATAATTTTGGTGCTTTCACTGTTTGAAAAGTATTAATATATTGATTGTCAAAGCAGAATTAATGCATTGGCTCTAACTTACAACATTCTTTTGTTTGTTGAAACACGTTTAATCCCTAACAAGATGAGACCAACCTTCTCTATACTTTAGTTTCTTTAACTTCAAAGTGAAACTTGCCCCAGTGGTATTTTATCCTGTGTGTTCAATTGACATATCCCAGTTAGAGAGTGATCAAATTGGGAGGGATAAAAACGAGGATTTAGCTTGAGGATCTGGTCTAAACAATATTTTTTTTTTAAAAAAAAAAAATCAAAATGATTTTAATTTTTCTTTTTTTATAATGTTTATATTTTCTAATTTTTAGTGGATTTGTATAGTTTTTTGGGGGGACGTTGTAGTCTGAGAGCGGGTGGAGCGTCAGCTGCTGCTAATTCAGGGGTCAGAGATAGGACTATTCAAGAGACATGGAAGATGGCGGTCAGAGACCGCCAAGGACGGTTACATTGAGGACTCACTTCAGAGCAGGTTATCTGTCTCTAGTGGCTTAGGACTTTAGTCTGAGTGGGTAAGATCCTTTAATTTTTGTACTATTAAGATTATATATTTAATATTGATTTGTAATAAATTATTCAGCACTGCATTATTTGTTTCTGTCCCGTTCTTTGTTTCACTGAAAAGAGGCAAGCAGTGTTGCCTGCCAGCGGAGTACAGCGCATCCCAGCAGATAGAGTTGTAGTTAACATGTTTTTCTTTTCAGGTCTTCAGTTAGGCAGCATAGAAAATGCTTTATTCACGTTTAAGTTTACGCATTAGGGAATAAATATATTTTCTATGCGCGTGCCAGGCTGAATGGAGCTAGTGTTCGCCAGGTGTTCACACAAGGTGTACAGTATAGATTGTGAGTATTCACTGAGCGGTTTTCGCTTGCGGCATCAACACGTCTGTTAACTTTATATATGAAGTTTATTCTGGTAGATTTGAGTTTTCAGATGAGCTCTTACAGATGCCATAGCTTCACCATGGGAACCAATTCTGGTATAGCTTGTTGGCCTGGCCTGTAACCTGCGGTTGTCTACACAAGACTATGGGATACGGATCCAAGATTTGGTTTTCGAATTCAAGGTCTGGATTTCATCTACAGTTTATTCACTGCTAAGTAGTAAGATCAAAATGGAATCTGTGAGGTAAGTAATTTCCTTTTACTTTTCCCACGTGGGCCTTAGTCGACGTGTTGTTGCCTGCCAGCGGAGTACAGCGCATCCCAGCAGATATAGTTGTAGTTAACATGTTTTTCTTTTCAGGTCTTCAGTTAGGCAGCATAGAAAATGCTTTATTCACGTTTAAGTTTACGCATTAGGGAATAACTAACATGAAAATAGGTGAGTTTTGAGCATACGTTTGAAAACAGGCACAGATATGGCTTCTCTTACATTGATTGGGAGCCGATTCCATAGGCATGGAGCAGCCACCTGAAATGAAGCATCTCCAGCCTTCTTATGGGAACGGGGCACGATAAGCATTGTGGAATCGGAAGAGGATCGCAGTCTGTGTCTGTATTCTGACGTAGTGCTTTCACTCTGAGCATGCACAAGATTGATTAAGTATGATGGAGCAAGATCGTGAAAACATTTGAAAACAAATAACATCATTTTGAAATAAATTCGGTCCTTAACAGGAAGCCAATGAAGGGAGCGCAATAGGTCAGCAGAACACATTATTTACAAATTGGTCCTATAAGATATAATTTTGACTAAAGTTAGTCAAAATGATGTCTTATAGAGGCACCCTCGGCCTCACGACAGAATCTACAGATAATGGCCGACACGTTATCTAATTTAAGAGGAAGCGAATTTCCAACTCCCATTTTATGACTGTTATTGAAAAGCACACTGTCGCTTGGCTTTAGTAGTAGATTTCGAACCAGCCATCAAAAAGATCTGAAAATCATTTTTTTTTAAAAGTAAGGTAATGTTTTGTAATTTAAATAATGTAGGCTTACATTAGCTCTACTTCACGAGCCTGCTTCCATATAAAATCTGTGCATGGTATTTCAAATGAAAATATGCAAATAATTACAGTTTTAAGCTGAGCTTTGCTCCTAAAACATTCCAAACTTTACCTCTTGTGGTGGCACATCAAAAGATATGGTCCTCAGATCCACTACTTTGATCTCATCCAGACACGGGAGGATGAAGAAAAGGCCTGGTCCTTTGGCACCTCCTGGTAACAACCGACCCATGCGGAATATTACGGCACGCTCGTATTTCTGTACAATCATATGTAACAGGGTTAAATTTTAAAAGAGTATAGGACAGATACGCAGATGTAACACGTTGAAACCAAGAGCATATCGATAGAAGCGAAATCTGGGGAGCTGCTATGGGGAATATTACAATCTGAATGTTGATAGGGATGTGCGCTTGGCTAGCTGCCGGCCTAGATGAAGCGAAATGATTGTGATTGTCAGCAATCGTGAAATGCGCGTCTATCTGACATCGATCCAATTAGCCACTCGGCAAGAGTTTGCCTTCTTCTGAAGCCATCAAGCAGAGGTTGATGGCGAATGCACATTCTGTATGGATGAAAGTTCAAGTCAATTTTTATTATCTGGTTGAACGATGAACGGGATAGTTCAAGACCACCACTTCTTGCAGTGATTTCCCTTGGATGTTCTTGTATTCGACGTAAAACTGTACAGGGTGAGTCAACAAGATTTACACTCATTTTGTTTGAATTTTTCTACAGCAATGAAAAATGTACCAAAGATACTGACTATCACATATAAAACTAGATTATTTCACCTACTAAAGAAATTTTGAATTTTGATTTTTGCATTTTGCATTGCGAAGTTATGCTAACGTAAAGGTATGTACCCATTTTTCACTCTGTCCACGGAATCACTGTTGTGGAATTTGGCCAAAGAGACTTTGGATCTTCTTCTTATCGTGTCCAAACACTGTGGTTCTCAAATATGATCCAGCCAGAGATGGGTACAACGTCTGGCTGCTTCACTGAATTTCGCAAGGTCCTTGTTTTGTGCATTGTTGCTCAGTGGGCAGACCAAGAGATGGTCCATTGTCTGTGGTGCTGTTCCACAACCACAGGTAGTGTCCTGATCTGCTTCCAGGTTATCCCGCTTCTGCAAGATCGGCCAATTCTGATTCTCAATCTGTTGAGGCATTGCCATTCAGCCCATGAAGAGTCAGCTCCAGGTGGGAGATGCTCACCAGGTTCAATGCCAATGGATGTTACCTGGTTGATGGCAAGTCTTTCCACAAGGCGACTCTCTTGAGCTCCTTAGAGAGTTTGGATGAGTCTACACAAGTACATTGCATTCTTTGCTTACTTTGATACCTTTGTGTAAACCTTCATCAAGAAAAATGTCAAACTGTTTCATCATCCTGAAATCAATAACAAATTATGGAACCTTACACCCAGATTTTGAAGCATTATACTTCAATAAACGTTCGAAATTGTTCACATATCTTTTTGCGGAAACTGAATGCAAATACATGTATGTAGGCAATCCTATGCAATACAGCCGGTTGATCTACATTTTCCACCGACTCCTTCATAACCTGATTGGGGGGGGGACTACTTTGGGGAATCAATATTTGAACATTACGCACATTCAACGTCCATCTGCCTTCCCCTTTGCATCTCAATCCTTTGCATCCCTTCCCTCTCTTTTCTCTACTCCCTTTCTGCTTGTCCTTTTCCCCGCTTTCCTGCCTTACCGCTAGCTTTAGCAAATTTCCTGGTCAGGTCCATGGGGAGGGGACAATGCGACCCCTTTCTCCTGCCCCAGTTACGCTACTGTCATTGACTATTGTTAAGATATTAAATATTATCAACAACAGTTGTTACGGATTAAGTAATGGTTACTTTAGAACAAAATACAAAAATTATTAAGCATTTAGATGACAGTAAGTCAATGGCTTTTGCTGCTGTGGACGTGAAGAATTGTACAACCGTGGTCAATATGGTTTTTGATGGCTTTCCGTTAATTTCCCATATCTGCAATATGCGAAAAGGTAAACTTTAGATTTTTTTACCAATGACAGTGGATATAAGGAGCTATTGTTTTCAAGTATAAAAAACAATTTCTAAACTTGTTAATATTTTAAATATTTTTCTGAAATCGAGTGTAAATCTTTTTGACTCACCCTGTATTAATGTTGTTGTCAGTTATCACTCTGTGTTTTCTCCCTGAGTGACCCTTGTTCCGATTAAGGCCTGTGCCATGATTTCGATATTTCTTCACATTTGCCCAGATGGTCAGCTTAGATGGCGGATCCCTGTCGGTAAAGGCTTCTTTAAAAGTATCTTGACTGCTTGAATGCCCTTTGTGTCATGAAATATTGTCACAATGAACAATATTACTGAGTTGTAAACTGCACACACTTTCGCCAAATTAACCCTTTGTTTGAGGATTGTTTTTTTTTCTGGGACGCCCTGTATATGACAATACACAATTTCTGTTACCGTTACAAATCACGATTTTAGCATCATAATTGCAATACGATTGCTCTAATGAATTCTCTGACCCAAAGAACTTTGGTATAGCCACTAAAATCACAGCTCTATGTACATTGTGGCCTGAGATACGGTAAAATAGTATGTGTGTATATTACATTTATATGTGCAGCTTGATTGCACCAATGAATTCAGTGACAGGAACCTGGGTATAACCACCAAAATCACAACTCTATGTACATTGTGGGCTGATATATGTCGGAATAGTTTTGAATGGCGGCTATTTTGAAGAAATGGGTGCCATATTTGTTATATTACATTTAAGCATGTAGCCTGATTGCATCAATGGATTCATCATCATCATCATCATCATCAGCCTTTTTGTCAGTCCACTGCTGGACTAAGGCCTCAACATGTTTCCACGCTGGATTTCGGCCTACCCTTCCACGCTGGCCTAGTGCGGGTTGGAAGGGACCCTGGTACCTAGAGTGATGAGTGCAGGTAACAGACCCGGGATGGTCCCCTACTCTTTTCGATAAGGTCTGCAACTTTTTACGTGTTCAGGAATGACTCCCCTGACACACGGGACCAACAGCTTTACATGACTCTCCGAACCATGAGGCGCCGGGCACCCATTGCATACAAAAAAAAAAAAAAAAAAAACCCTACTCTTTTCGATAAGGTCTGCAACTTTTTACGTGTTCAGGAATGACTCCCCTGACACACGGGACCAACAGCTTTACATGACTCTCCGAACCATGAGGCGCCGGGCACCCATTGCATACACCTGCACATTTTACGCAATGGGTGGGAGCGAGGAGAAATTCCATAATCACACTGCTGTGCAATTATGCAATTTCCGACCTTAGAGGAACTATTTGAGTATGACCAAGAAACCCGACTCTTGCGGGGCTCGAACCCGGGCCGCTCGATCGATCTTATACTCTGCAGACGGTTCAGCGCCTTAGACCGCTCGGCCACCTCGCCAATGGATTAAGTGACCCCAAAACCTAGGTTTAGTCACAAAAAACTTTATGTGCACTGTGGGCTGAGATTATGGTCAAACTAGTTTTAAAAATGGCCACCATTTTGTTTTGAGTAGCATATTTTCAGAGTTGTCCACCTGGGAATTGTTAAGGGAAGTCCCCTGACCATGTTGATACCACACAACCTTTGACAGCATTCCATGTCAGGTAAACCCATCTGATAGCCCTTTGCGTTATTATACGTTTGGTAGGTATTTGTATCTTAAGTTTATTTTGAGTGCCTCCCCGGAGGCTTATTCTCAACCCCAATCAAAAATAATATTGTGTAAAATCTTAGGCGATTTTGATAACCTTATTGTCAAATATACTCCGCTTTGCGTAAACTGTTACTAAACTTTTACTAACTCTGACCAGAGAACGTGGTTTTGGATAAGACTTTACGCAACCGACATGGGTTTCTTTTAATTAATCAACTAATTTTACTATGTTACTGAAACTTCTTTTCTTTATAAGGATGTTGCAAGGTATACATTGATTAAATAGCTAAAATAAGATTGAACTTCATTAAGTTTCATATTTCCCAAGAACAAAGAGACATTAAATAATACCTTTATTGCCATACAGATTGAAATCGGTAGGGTAATGAAGAACAAAAACCATGACAAAGCTATAAGCAGGTAGGCACAACATCCAATTGTATATTCTTCGTCTTGCTCCGGCTGCCCGTACCGACTACCTGAAAATTCAAAATTGTATGTAGAGCTCGTGTGTATTGATTACATTACAGTGGGGAGGTTGCGAGAACCACAAATGTCTTGCGCCAACGCCTATTCTTACGCCTATGACTATTGAAAATCTTGTCACAGGAGATGATTTTGAATAGGCAGGTGTAAGAGTGGGCGTTGATTATGTTGGTTTAAACGATTTTGGTTTGTACCTTATCAGTATTTAAGCAGATTTTTTTCAATTTAAAGAGAATGCAGGTTGTTTTGTCCAGATATACGGCGTCCAAATTGCCCTGTTGAAGCCCGGTTTGATGGTCTCTTCTTATGAGCAAAAGTTGTATGTTTGATTAAAACTATGGAGCAAATGATAATGCTGATATCTTGACTGGCCAGTGCCAAAACATAAACCAAACGTTTCAGTAATGTCTCGTTGGACAGTGTAATCAAACTAGAATCATAAAAAGAGACACAAAACAATATCCAGACATATGAAATGGAGCCTTATTGAAATCGCTTTGAAAACAATTTGGATGTTTACATTCTGTAAAAACAGTAAACACAGCAAGAGTTACGGCAATTTCCGCCATGGAAAATCAAGGTGTTGACATTCTTGCCAGAATTTACAGCGTTTCTAGCCAAGTTTTGTTGATACAATTAACATTATCAACAAGCATTCACAAATTGTACTTCATAGTCCAGCGGGAGAACCATAGACCTTACATATGACCTTGTATTAAGAGTCTGCACGAAACGTCTTGAAGGTTTCTATAGGCAACATTGACCTGCTAATTCCAAATCTTGATGATGCAACTTTTGCATCCTTGAGCATTTTGAGATATATGTAACTATGATGGGGGGGGGGGGGGGTAAATTAACAGGGTCAAATTTGTAAGCGTTTCATACAGGAGTAAAAGGTGTATATACATGTCCAATTGGTTCTAAGGATTAAAAATTATAGTTTCCTATATCTAGGACAATTACTTTTAATACAGTAGGTTTAAAATGGTTTAAGATCACCCTGGGGTAAAACAATTATAGTGCACAGTTTTCTCTCAAAATGGCTCAAATCCTTCATGCTTATAGACAGTAAGGAAAAATACACATTATGCGATTTGTTTGACATTAGCAGTGGCGTAACCAGACCTTTGCAGAGAAGTGGTGCCGAGGCATTTATTTTTTTAGGTGGCGAATTTGCATCCTTCTCCATAGACACTGTACAAAGTTCAGTTCATTTGGGGCGGGGCTGACGGAGGAGGGGGCAAGGGTTCTGAGCAGGGGCGCTCGCCTCCGTGCCCCCTGTTTAACCCCACTGGACATTGGGGATATAATTAAGGGGAAATAGTGTAAGGCCCACAAGGTTTATGGGGATCAGCACTCTGACCTCTGTTAGATATCTTTGAGCTGATTATCATAAAGTAAATGCATATTTCCTGTTGTAACAATCCCATACGAACAATTTTAAACCAATTTGAAACCAATATATAAATGTTACCCCCGAACAGTGTTTGGCCTGCCGTGCAAACACAAGAGGTTGTAGATATAGGAAACTATATAGAACCAGATACATCCATGTCTATACACCTTTTAACCCCAGTGAAACATTTAATAAAAAAAAATTTCTCTGTTAATTTCAGTATCTCAAATGCTCAAGGATGAAAAATTGCATCATCAAGTTCGGGAATCAGCAGATAAATATTGCCCAGAAACCATCAAAACATTTTATGCAGACTCATTTGCAAGGTCATCATGGTCATATGGCCTGCCACAGGACTATCAGGCTAGTGAACGGTGGATTAGCCGTATGTGAGCTAGCTGATGTCTGTATTCTTTTCAAGTTTGATCAAATGATGGCAGAAATGTCAGCATCCTTGGCTGTCTGTCGCAGAGAAGTGAAGCTTACAACTTAGAAAAATATGAGTTAATATTCGATGCATGGATTAACAACTGCTTAGTCATTCATATACCATGCACCACAACCCGTAAAAACACATAATTTAGGTACACCGCAAACTTTTTACCTTCAACAAAACGGACCTTCAACATCAAAAAGCGGACCTTGTCATTTGGGGGGGGGGAGGGTCGCACCCCGCACCCCTCTGGCTACGGCCCTGCTCCTCCCTTTTTGAGTAAACGGCCTAATTGTTTTCAAATTTGTTGATGTGATTTCAGTAAGGGTCCATTTCATTTGTCTGAATATTTTTCTATCCAGGGTGTCCCTTTTTTAACGTTGTGTAACATATGTGTTTGCTGTTCAACACCCCTCGACGAATCATCCGACCAACATCAGCTCTATGGTGATATTCCTCTTATTTCTACAACTGTGGCACAGAGGAGAGTTGGGCTGCTTCGTCATTGCTTTCGAGCCAAGGGCCAGATTATATCAGACCTATGGAGAACTCCATGTCCAGGTAGTGGTAGCAGACCACTAACGACTACCGACTTTACTTTGAAGTAGGACTCGAACAACAGTGGGGGATTAAGAGGTTTGGCAAAGATGTGTGTTACAGATCTTTGGAGGATAATGATGATGAGGATGATGATAATGACGAAAGTTTTAGTTTGAGATATGACGATATCCTTTCGCGGACATATCGTCACTTTTTTTTTACTTTGACTAATTCCTTGATCTATACGCCCTGTCACGGCGAAGGCATTACATAAGTGGCGTACGTACCAGGACCCTGGCAATGGGGGGGGTGGGGGATAAGGGATGCCGAGGCTTTCGAGTGGGGGCCGGATTGGGTCCTTCTCCATAAGCACTATACAAACGGGTTTCATTTCACAATGGGGGGCTCAGCCTCTGAGCAGGGGGCTCGCGCCACACCAGCTTGTTACGCCTCCGTTACGCCACTACATTACATACATACGTGCATCTTATATCGTATAAGAAATACAAGGTTTACCTTGTCTGTGGTTTTTATCAGCCATTTCCAATGTGTCGTAGGGTTGTACTGACATAGCATATACACCATGCCATTCGCTGTGGTGCAGATCGAATGGACTGTGCCCAGTACAAGGTGCAGCTGACTATATATCAATTTCCCGATAATTCTCCCGATTTGTTTACCGTAGTTCAATGGTGACGTAGAGTGCCCGGGCCCGCCTACTCAGGGGTAGAAATTCGTCGCTGTGTGCGAGAATCAGTCTTGATTCCCCAAAACAAATTTTGCGGGAATCATCTAATTCACTACTGTGTTAAGTTCTTAAGGGACATAACACGCTAATTTTTAGTTTACATATGTGATAAATTATGTTGAAACGATTCTCAACATTGATGACATTACAATAAATTAGTTAGCTAATTAGAAGACAAAAATGAAATGGGGAACTGATGGGCGCATCCATGTTGCCAATAATATCACGGCCATAGTGACGTTTCGGCCATCCCGCGGCCAATGCTACGTCATGTCTATAGTTTGCCCCATGATGATTGTCAAAACAAAGTAATTTACTTTTGAGTATCTAACATGTCTAATAGACCAGTTTACAGCAATGTTTGTAAACATGTTAGGGCCTGGTATCTTGAAATAGGTCGGCCTGACTGTTACACACTGGGCAATTGTATCTGTTAGATTTTCAATATTATGGGCCATAACGATTCGCAGGAATGGAGTCGCAGGCAACAAAAGAAGTGACGTAGGATATTAACTGGTCTATAGACCAGTTAACAGCAATGTTTGTAAACATGTTAGGGCCTGGTATCTTGAAATAGGTCGGCCTGACTGTTACACACTGGGCAATTGTATCTGTTAGAGTTTTAATACTATGGGCCATAACGATTCGCAGGCAACAAAAGAAGTGACGTATGATGTTAACTGGTCTATAGGTTTGTATGCCTTTGAATCGACGCACATCTGCAGTCATCATATTCCAATAAAGATGTAACTACTTCACAGATAAAACCTCAATACAAATAACGAGTAGGCCTCCTTCGGATGTATAGATTTTACCACAGTATCCCAATGAAGAGTAGAGCCAATTGAAGTCCCACCTGTCCCACTTCACCGTTCAGCTGGCCAGATTGCAAAATAGTGTCATTCCAAGGTACGCATTGAAGGTCTCAATTGATTTTACACGGGGAATTTCAAGTGATTTTATAGCATGTGGGACTCTAATATGAATGGCTCTACTGGAGCATTACATGCTGAATAGCGTATCGGTTGACATTTAGTCCCGCTTTTTAAAAACATAGAATACAGTGACATTTTGTGAGACACTCTATATAATCCGCTAAACTTCTAACATTCCATCACACACCTGCTTCATTTATTGGTAACATGGCCGCTCCCATTAACCCAGCAAGAACAATAGGCAAAGCGTAGCATGGTGATCTCCTTTAAGTTTACGAGAATCAACATTGATTCACGCAAATCGTTATAACGAAGAATCTTTGCGAGAATCGATTCTCGGATTCTAGCCGAAATTCTAGCCCTGCTACTTATCATGCAATAAACAGTCGGGAACACATAAACAAACACAACACACACAACACACACACAACACACGCCCACACATTTACACCACATTTACACACACACATATCTATACACGTGTGTTTATATGGCCTCCATTTTTCTGATTAACTTTTTAAAAGTATTATTTTCCCCTCAATTTTATTTGAGCGGAGATTTCTCAAACGGGAAAAGTCTTTGTTTACCATCAAGAGAGAAAGGGAATACCCCTAGTTTGTTTTTTGCAAAGTGCAACCTGTTTGAGATTGCACAATAGGGAAGTGGGGAATTCCCCAATAATGCTAAACTTAGAAACTAGTCAACTTGTTTATGCTTTTGAGATGAAAAACATTGTAAGATCAAGAATTTCCCCACAAAGTTATATATGGCAAGTTGATGTGATTCAGTATGTTTATAGGCATGATGGCTGTTGTAATGTCTATTTTCTAGACTAGATCTTTGTGAATCAGTATATATTTGAAGATTTGAGTAAGAATTCTACGCCGTCAGCATTGCAATCAGCTATCAGGTATGGTTATCGCTAGTTTTATCTACATAATGGTAGATTCATGCTCCACACAGTGACAGGATAATTATAATTTCCATTCATTTGGCAGAGTGCTGTAATTATTCTACTGTCGTCCTTTGAATAAGCCAAAGTGCTGAATCAAAAATAAGATTCCAAATTGTGGACAGATAGAACGTGGTGATTACATTGGACTGATATACTGTGGATTTATCATCGGCGAGGGACTTAATTTAACCTTGTCGTCTTGAACTGCTGACAAAATTACCTTCATGACTACAAAGATTCCAATGGAATATTACCTGAGGATTTATAATTGTGACCTTTGCCTGCTGTCATTTTAAGTATCAGTTTTATATAAATTGTGTATATTGTGTTAAATAATGTTTTGGACATAACCAAATTCTTGAACAATACATCATTCAAATCTGTGTGTTATATTTATTAATTAAGATCACTTGTGCACAAGGCTCATTTGATTTGTGTTTGAAGTATCTCTGACTTTGACGCCCTACGGGACGTCATAACAGGTTTCTACACATACAGAAAAACACACGATATCTGCCTTACTGAAGTAGATTCAAAATGAGAAATGTTTTTTTTTAGGGTCTAATAATTAGAATATAGCTAGTATATGTAGGTTGTTAACCTAAAACACTTCTTTCATAACAAACAAAAATAGCTTAGGTGTTTTACTTACCAAACTAGTCAAGGATGTCATTATCACTTGAGTCTGGTGATTGACCATCGCAATCAGATCT